>APFE030672661.1:62608-106683 GCA_000404065.3 Pinus taeda
TCATAGAAACAAGAATTCGACAGCTACGAAATCGATCAATTTCAGAGTATCTTATCAAGTGGAAGAACTTATCCGCTAAATATTCCACATGGGAGGATGAGAATTTTATGCAGAAGTATCCAGAACTACTCAAGCGTTGAGGACAACACTTTTTTGAATGAGAGGGGCATGTTGGGTCCCTATAATACTAGTGATTACCCCATTACTATTGTAGTTATACTCCTTATTAATATTGTTGTGCCCCTATTGCCCCCATATTGTTATTATGTGCCCCATAGAATCCCTTTATTGTTATTTTTGTGGCTTTATATTATTATTGTTAGGTCGGCTGGATTATATTGTGACTCCTTAGAATCCTATGTATAGAAAGGAGGTTTTTTCATTTGAATCATCCAAGAATTGTTCATTTATGTAATGTAAAGGAGGTTTCCCCCTCGAAGAGGTTGAATTGTAAGGCATTGATCTATCTTTTGTTGAGCTGGTTTCATAACAACAGATAACAGTGGAGAGTTTTGTAAGAAGGAATTTGGAGAGTTATGTAAGAAGTGTGGTATAGCATGGCAGAAGACTACTCGATACAAACTTGAGCAAAATGGCATTGCACAAAGAATGAACAAAACTTTGATGGAAAGGGCAAGAAGCATGCTCAGTAGTGTCAGCTTAGGATAGGAATTATGGGCAGAGGCGGTGGAGATTGCATGTTACCTGGTCAACAGATCACCTTCATCAACATTGGAGGATAAGACTCCACAAGAGGTATGGATTGGTAAGAAACCTTCTCTTTCACATCTGAGGGTATTTGGATGTGATGGATATGTACATGTTCCAAAGGAGAAAAGAAAAAAGTTGGATAGTAAATCTGAAAAGTGCATCGTTATTGGGTATAAGGATGGTTTAAAAGGTTATAAGCTTTGGAACCCAATAACAAGGAAGGTTGTGTACAGCCGATATGTGGTGTTTAGAGAGGTGAAAGATGTTATTAAATGTGAAGTCCTACCAAAGGAACTTGAGAAGATAGAGTTTGAGCTAAGGGATGAAGAATTAGACTCTACAACAGAAGAGGAATCAGAAGATGAAGAACCACAAACTTTGGTTGTGAGAAGATCAATTCAATAAAGAAGGCAGCCAGAAAGGTATAGTCCATTTTCTTTCTATTCAAATTTTTCTTTATCTATTACTGATGATGATCCTATAACTATGAAGGAAACAATAGAATTAGAGTATGGGAACCTATGGAAAGAGGACATGGTTGATGAAATGGCATCTTTGCACAAAAATGAAGCTTGGGATCTTTTCTGGCTGGAAGGAAACCCATTGGCAGCAAATTGGTGTTCAAGAAGATGATGAATTCATAAGGAAAGGTGGATAGATACAATGCTCGGTTGGTAGCAAAAGGTTATTCCCATGTGTCAGGAATTAATTTTCGTCATATTTTTTCTCCTATTGTGAAGATAGCTTCTATTAGATTACTTTTATCTATTGTTGCTACTTTTGATTTTGAGGTAGAACAGATGGATGTGAAGACATCATTTCTTCACAGGGATCTAGAAGAAGAGATCTACATGAGGCAACCTGAAGGATTTGCGGTGAAGGGTAATCAATAACTAGTATGAAAGTTAAAAAAGTCTTTGTATGGGTTAAAATAGTCACCAAGGGTGTGCTATCAAAAATTTGATCCATTTACATGGGGAATTGGCTTCACCAGATGAAAAGAAGATCATTGTGTGTATTTTAAATTAATTGGTGACCGTGTTATATATCTGGTCTTGTATGTGGATGATATGTTGCTGGTTGGAAATGACAAAGAAATTATCCAAGGTTTGAAGACCAAATTTTCCTCCAAATTGGACATGAAATATCTTGGTGTTGCATACTTATTTTGGGCACATAAATTAAATAAGATGGGAAAAAGAGGAAGCTTTGGCTAAACTAGAGGAAGTATGTTGACACAATATTGGAGAGGTTTAATATGCAGGAAAGTAAATTGTCGAAGGTTCCTATTCTTGTAGGTGTAAAATTATCTGCTGAAGAGTGTCCCAAGACACAAGAAGAGGAAGAGGACATGTCCCGTGTTCCATATGCAAGTGCATTCGGTAGCCTGATGTATGCAATGATCTATACTAGACCAAACATTATACATGTAGTGGAATTATTGAGCAAGTTTATGTCAAAACCAGGGAAGGAGCATTGGACAACAGTGAAGTGAGTTTTCTGGTATTTGCGTGGCACTAGTGATTATGTTTTGTGCTGCCAAGGAAGACTATGATTGGACAAATTTTTGGACTGTGGCTTTGTTGATGCAGAATGGGCTTGAGATATGGATCCGAGAAGATCTACAAGTGGATATGTGTTTAACCTATTTGGATTTGCAGTCAGTTGGATGAGTACGAGATAATCTGTAGTGGCACTTTCAATTACAGAAGCAGAATACATGGCAAGCACTCATTCAAGCAAGGAAGTTGTTTGGTTGTAGAGATTGTGTTCAAGTATGGGGTTAGTGGTGGGATCCAGTATTGCAGCAATGATGCTGCAACTCCTGGGACTTCCTTCTTTACTTTTATCAACTCGGTAGTTCGTAACAAACTTGGAAGCGACGGTGCTATTTGCACAAGTGCTAGCTCTTGCCGCAGCTGTCACTGGATCAGTTGGCACAAGTCCACTAGGAGCTTAAGCCAACTGGTATGAGCTCCTAGAAGAAGCTTTTAATGGTGATGGATGAAAGCTAACTCAAAGGAAGCTAGTCTACTTGTAGAAAGAAGCTGAAAGTGGAAAAGGAATGCGAACCCTAGCAAACCCTAGTTTTACAGACTAACCCTATCGGTGCAAGGAAAGAGATGAATGAAGTGGAAATGGATGTAATTGACTTCTAGAAATGTAGAATGCATGTGACTAAGCTACTCTTGCAGTGAAATCTGAAAAGGAATGTCTTTTTTGTATTTTTGTGTGATCTTGTAGAATTATTGTACATGTGCTTAACTGTTTTGACTGTGCAGAGGTTGATTGATGGAAGGAAATGGTGAGGGTGCTTGTAGGAGGTTGGGAAGGTGAGAAGAGGGCCTAAGGGGTCCCTAACACACTTCCAGAGAGTTTCACAGTGATCAAATCTGTTAGCCTCCTGTTGCAGCAGGTTACTCATCTTTCATGATTGACATTTTTACATGCCAAATATGTCATACTTTGCATGCTGCAATGTTCCATATTTGCTACAGAAGCCAAGGAAGGATGCCTTGAGTGTGTGCTAGCCTAAATTCCACTGCTGTATTCTAATTTCGATGTGCTATTCCATTTTTAAAGAATTTTCAGTTAAAGGGAGGTCCAAACAGCTTAATCTTGGTCTCCCTAGGTTTCAATTTCCTGTTGTAGAATATAGAGAATCATTATCTATCCAAACAGCTTAATCTTGGAAGATTCTTAGACAGGTATAGAAGCAAGGGTGCTCAATGGCCTAATATGAGCCCCTGGACGAAATAAGTGTAGATGTAGATAGGAGGACAGTAAAAATAAAAGAAAAGTTGAAAAGCTGGGTTTGCTAGTTCAAGTGCACCCAAACCAAAAGAAGAAAAAATGTTAGGTAAGTAGGCTGGGTAGGTAGTTTTGAGGTTGCAGAATGTTGATTTGTGATCATTGTCATGTTTTCAAGTGTCATATCTATTTAGGTCACAATTATCAGGCAATTTTCATATGGAGGAGCTCAAGCGAGGCATGACTAACTTCCCCCTTCTTCCTTATTTCCTAAATCACTCACTAATTTCCCTGAAGAGGTCAAGATCTGCTTGATACATCTTAGTTTCATCATTTTCCATATCATTTGCCTTGGTAAAGATCTGCTTTACTCAAGGAATGTTCATACCTCCTTTATGAATCATTTTTCCCCTAATAGCCTAAGATTCACGTACTTAGCGCTTTCCTATCACTTGTCATATTAACTACTAATTTTATTATCTAGCTCCCTAAATCATTTCCATATCCCCTATTATGCAAAGAACTATATAAAATCCCAAAAATATTAAATATCCCCTCCCTTTGGCACTATAGCCATATTTATCAAGTCTGGGAAGTAGTAGTCCATCTGGGGCTCCTACTAACCCAACCGTGTCCTAACTGTATTTAGTTTGACATATGCTCACACTAATAACCATTTCCCCTTAATCCTAACCCTACAATACCCATGCTCCGCCCTTTTTCCTAAAGTCCCGCATGTAAATAATTTAACCCCGCTTGCATATAATTTCAAAAACCCGCTTTTCTAAGGTTCCCCCCCCGGCCGAATTAAATAATAAATAAATGGCACGCGGGCCCCGTCCTTATCCCTCCACCACCTTACCTGTCCCGTCGGCCGTCAGATCTGGCGCGCCCGAGATCTACGGTGGTCCCGCCTCGATATGCTGAGGGTTAGCGTCCGTGAGATGGGTGGTTTTCCCGTCGTACTTCCGCCACGCATCACCCTCCCGGCTGTGGCGGAGCCCCCTCCTCCAAAACCGCTTCTGCGCAAAAGCGGTGCGCCACAAACCAGAAGCCACCATCCCCTGTGTGACGTCAACAACACATCACCCTGCCACATCATCAGCCTGCGTCGGCCTCCTGCCACTGTGTCCTATGCCACATCACTACCACCATACTTCCACGTCATCACCCTTCCGTACTTCCACGTCACCCTGCTGACGTCACCCTGCTGACATCATCTCCGTACTGGGTCCCACTACTGACGTTATCCGCCATACCACTGACGTCATGCTGACATCACCCGCCAAAAAAGCGCGCAAGTGCGAAATCGCAGCTTAGGAAGCCCGGATTCAAAATCTGAGGCAGTTTTCGATGCGCGATTAGCGCTTAGCACTAATTGTGCATCGCTACGGGAAATAGGCCAAAATGGGGAATCTTGTTTTTTAGCAGTTGTTTTTGACTCGAAGGAGCAGAAAAAGGGTGATTTAGCAGTTTAAAATAGTATCAGAAGTAGAAAGAAGCCAGATTGCATGTCAAAGAGTATCAGTGTTGCGGCAAAGTGTATCAGCAAATATTTTCTCAGTGCTCGAAGCTGATAAAACATTAAAGAGCCCCCAGCAAGTCAAAGAAACAGTAAAAGCCATTTAAAGCCTCTCAAATCACAGTTATTGCACATCAAAGTCACATGAGATCAGTGGACCAAAGCTCAAAGCACAGTTATTGCAGAAGCATTGTATTGAGCAACCAAGGACACCATATTAACGCGTTTTGATTCAGCTGCCTCTGGCGCAGCTCAATAGATATTTACTTGCATTTAATTTCAGCACAGGTTTAGGTTTAAAAAGCTTTTCCCGCAGACCTGTTTAGGTCAGTTGTAATAAATACTCTTAGATATTTTCACTATAAAGATAGCCCTGAACAATGTAATAGGGGTTGGTTGGTGGTTGTTAGTTGGCTGATTCGCTCGAGGAGAGACTCACACTGTATATCTGATATTTTTTATAATCAAAGACTGCTCACAAGCTTGGAGAATGGATTGTTTGTTGTGTTTAATGGTTGAAGAGTGACTGTGGAATTCTTGTGCTGTTACATGACTCAATAAGTGCTTCTTACTTCTTTTTTCCATTCATAAATCACCATCTAAACAACAGAAAGAAAGATTAGCTTAGAACTTGTTTAAACTACACTTTATGCTCAGTTTCTGTTGTTTCTCTATGTTTTCATATGTTTTAGGCATAAATATGGATTCCACATGGCTCATATTTTCCCTAATTCACCCATGTATGACAGTTATCCAGGGATTCTTAGCTGCCCCTAGATAGAGCTCATTCTCCTTCCCTCTGTTAAGCTGAGTGAGAGATTCTTAATTGCCTCTCATTCCTTAGATTTCATTTCATCTCTTTTAGCTTGAAGGTTGTTTTATGTGTAGCTACCTTGCTCCATTTTCCTCTTGTGACCAAGAAAAAGAATCAACAGTCCTACTCCTTGACTCCATGCCTAATGGTTTGAACTTATCACACTATGCATGCCTCTCTGCTTGAAAGCATCATCCTTCCTACCACCAAACTCCAACAAAACCCTTTGAACCCAATAACTAGCCTAAAATCATCATCAACAAAGCTAAATCATTAAGAGAGAGCTCTCTCAGATTGCAAGTGGGCTAGAACCTGTAGTCCAAAGATTGGTTTGTGGTTACCTTGGTCGCATCCCTTCAGGAGCTTAGGGACAACCTGAGTGTTAACAGAATCTCGAAAAACTGCTCTTGTGATCTTCTACAGAAAGTCTGCAGGGGTTCTACAGGATGTTACGAAAGGAGAGTTTGGAGGATTGAAGGTGGAAGAAAGGTGGAGAAGTGGAGATGGAGGTTGGATGAGGGTGTGAAGAGGTCTATGACCTGGAAATTGGAGCTGAGATGTGATGAGGATGGCTGGATTTGTTGAAGGGTGAATAGAGCAATGTTGAACAAAAATATGGAAATTAGGTCAAAGTGAGGAAATGTGGCAAATGAAGGGAAAGAATCTAAGCTATGGGATGGAGCAAGTTACGCTGATGGAGGAAAGGTAGGCAGGGAGGCTTCTCAGGTGTTCTGCACAGTACTTCTTGAAACTGACCAAAAAAAGATCATGCAAACCAAGTATCTAGCTATCCTAACCTAATTTGACCTAGGAACTAGCAACCATGATGAATAGAAATTCCTTGGTAGAAAATCATGTGAAATAAGTTATGAAAACCAAGCAAGAATGAATCTAAGCATGTAGTAACATCTGGTATCAACTGTTGCAACTGAGAAACTAACACTAGCAATTGCATTAAGAAGCAAGAACAATGTTTTTGTGGCAGCAAGGACACCTGGGTCTCAGCTCATGGTCCCGAGAAGGGAGAGGTGACATCCAAGGTTGCTTGATGGCATTTTTCGAAGATATTTTCTGTTGTCAACCTATCAAATCACTATGAAAGATGAAAGATTTTTCAATCATCAAAACTGACCTAGATAACCAAGCAAGATTCTAACCTACCAGCAGAAACTATTTTATGAAGATAGTAAATAAAACATATAACGGTACATAGAGGAAGACCTGGAACTTGGGTTGGGCCCAACCCCAAGAGCTACAGGCTCCTAAAAGAAGCTCAGAACTTATGCAACATAAAATTGGTTTCCATTACTCAGAAAACAACCATGTCCAAAATGTGTTACAACAGAAGCTCCAAAATGGGCTCAGAAACAAAGCAACACTATAGTGTGAAATACAAATGTTCAATAAGTAACCTACGAAGGCTAGAAGCCTTCCTACTTATGCACTATGCGGACCTCCAGTAGTCCTCCTTAATTCAATGGGCTTGGCTGCTCAAAACTGCAGTTCTCAACCACTTCATAAAAGTTGCTCGGTTGCCTTTGGAAATCAACTTTGGTGGGTTGTTGAACTTTGAGCCGATGGTGGAGAACTCGAGGAAGGGGTCATTTAGTGCAGGAGACACCCTTCCTATGAATCCTCAGCCTTGTCCCCTCATATTTGGTTGTCAAATGGTCCATAAATGCTTTGACCTTGGCCCAAAAGTTGTCCAAAAATATACAACAAACACGTATTAGCCTTCATGGTCAAGCGACTATTCTCATTCATTCAATTAACATAAACATACTTCAAAAGCATACATAAACTATGAAGAATGGTGGATAAATGGAGAACAATAGGCAAAATGAGCCCAATAAGTTACCCATTTTTGGGGCTCATCATCACCCCCCATGCTAAATGGGTTGCTCATCCTCTGAGTAACTAATCGAGCTCATCATCCTTGATAGTTTTGACTGCCTCCCTCATGTCCTAGGCCTCCGAGTTGATGTCTTCTTCCTGGTCATTTAATCATGCTTTCCTTTCCACTTCCTCCCACTTCCCGTTTTCTTCTTCCTTGACTCCTTCCAGCAATCCAAAAATCAAGGGAGGACTAAACTTTAGGCTGATCCAATTGGCCTGCAAATTTTGCATTGACTGTTTATAGAGGGGTACCCTTGCCAAGGCTTCCCTCATCTTGATTGGGGAGTGGTATTCTCTTATTTTCAAACTGTGGGGTAGTGTGTTCCACCTCCTTGTGCAAGCATGAATGCAGTTATCCCCCAACAGTCTTTCCATGTCCTTAAAGTGGGCAATGGCTTGAGCTTGTCGTTCAATGTAATCTGGTAAAACCTGAGGGTTGTTGGCCAGGTGCTGATGGGAACATATTAGAGCTGATGTATCCTTTGGTTTTGCCCTGATCATGAGTTGTTCACTCAGCTCCCTGTTCATAATATCTCGAATCTCTACTGCCCTCTTTTCCTCATGATTGGAAGGGCCAAGTTGTGTAAATAGAATTCAGATAACTTAGCCTTATCTTCTACTGAGCTGCTGTCACACAAGGTCATGAATTGATGGTAGCTTTGAAATGGAATGGTGCCCCTTTGGGCCAAGGTGTTAATCTGGAACTTTTACCATTGGTCTTTAAGATATAGGGCATATGACTTGGTAGGTTGCCTACACTGCAAGGCCTCTACTACCTAGCTGGCCATGCAGGCCATTTGGGCTTCCTTTTCTTGTACATGTTTCTTTAGAGACTGTATTTCCTCAGTTGCCTATGACTCCTTCTCCTGTAGCTGTTTTGCTAGTGCCTCAACCTTGGCGTGCAGCCCATCCACTTTTTGTTGTTCATCAAAGATTTCTTTGTCTATTGGAGGCTTTTCCTGTTGCTGTTGTTCTCCTAGAATGGAGGGCTTGTCTTCCTTATGAATTCCCTGTAGTCGTAGCTGTTGTTTCAGCAGCTCGTTCTCTTCCTATAGTTTGGCCCTCTGACTGCTTTCCACATGCTTCACCATGGCTAATTCTCTCCTTGACTCCCTGAGTTGTTCCTCTAGGAGGCCTATGTCTGCCACCCCCTTAGACTTGGCAATCCTCATCCAAGTGTGAGTCCTAATTCTTTCTTCTTCCAGTGCAAAGAATAGTGGCACCACAAATTTATGGGGAATTATTTTCCCCGCTTCTAACAAGTTATAGTATGAGCCCACACTGGGATGAGGGCTTGGTTCCAATATTTCCTCTATCTTTTCTCCTTCCTATGATTGTTTGGCCGCCTTTTCCTCCAATTTCTTAGTCTCTTTTAGCTTAGCCCGAGTTTCCTGTAGAGATTTCTTAGCTTCCTATAGAGTTGTCTTTGAGTCCATTGTCTTCATTCTCTCTCTCCAGGTGGAATTTTTTGGGCTTCCTCATTCATAGGTCATGGATATCTTTGAAGGAGACCCTTCTTTTGGTTTAGGTGTTGTGTCCTCAATGATAATTGGCTCCTTTGACTGTGGTTGGGGTTTGCCTACTTTGATCCGTTTTCTCCTTCTTTCTTTAAAGTACATGGAGGTTTGCCTCTTTCACTTCCCTTTTTTTTTGGAGGTGTTTTTAAGGCAGAAAGCATAGCTGCTGCCTCTCTTGCCAATATTTCAGGTGATTTCCCACTTTTCTGTTATTTTTCCATGCTTCCTGTAGAAGTCCCTGTGTCAACTTTTTTTGTTTGTATTGCAACCATTTTAGGATCTGTCTTTCCCTTTTGTTTCGGTGTGACTACTTTGATTGTGACAACCTTCACTTGGGGTTTTTCTGCCTTCTCTACTCTCCTCTACATTGTGTTTTCCCTTGGGGTTTGTGCTGTTGTTTCTTGCTCTATTTTAGGTTCAACAATCTGGCCCTCTCCCCCTTTTCTTTCTATCCTTGTTGTGCTTGAAAGTCCTGTGTTCCTTCACCATTGGTTTACTTACCTTCTTCAGTGTGTTCTCCCTCCTCATTGTTGGATGAGGTGATGTCTTCAGCCAGGATTCCAATATCGTCATCCCGGGACATGTTTCGGAAGATTTCCCAAGATATGGGGGCAGTGTAGGTATGCAGGGCATCTTCCACTAATAGCTTAATGAGCCCATGATGGGCCAGCTGATTTGGGGTCCCGTCATTCAATTTTGTACCACATTCAATTAGTGACTGAAGAAGAAAATAGGGAATGCTCAGCTTCTGGGCTGCAATTGAATCAATCCCATGCCTTAGTTCACACAACAACCTAAAATGATATCCATAGACAATGCTAAACCTCCCCTCACATGTAATGTACTTCATAATTTGGAAATTGACCTCACTCCAGAGAGGAGGCAAGATGGTTATCCTAACCCCGTTTTTGTCTTCTACAGGATGTTCCTCTGGTAGGAAGAATGTTTTCTTGGCAACCTAGCCCAATGACCTCTCTTCTTTGCTCCAAGGGAGCCCTAATGGCAGACCAGTAACACAACTTATGAGCTCAGGGGTAAGTTCTAGGGTCAAACCCATAAAACTTACTGTGGCTTGTGTCTTTGATTGAGGTCTCAGGGACATCAAAAATTCCTCTGTTATCTCCTTGTCATGACCCCGAATTTTGTCAAAAAATGTCATCCAATTGGCCTGGGTGAAAAGGTCCACCACCTCAGGATGCTCGTGCAGTTTGCTGGTGTCCGAGGGTTCTTTCCTTATGAATCTCCCTGGCATGGTGAGAGTGTTTTTCTTTTTGCTTTGATTAGAAAAGGAATGTTGTTTATGGTTTTTCCCCTTAACTCAAGAAGGGATTTCTCGGGTATCAATATTAATTAACAGTTATTCCCTGGTTTTCAAGACTGCTATTGCCCAGAACTCGGCTGCCTGTTTATGAAAGGAAGAGTTTCATTTTTACAGACAGAGCATAGAGCTCAATTTTTCTCCCCAACACATATACAGATATACAAATTCAAAATTTTCAGACAGAGGCTGACCTCCACAGTTGCATATCTTCCTACAGGAGAATTTAAAAAACAAAATAGGAAGGTTGAGCAGAATTTGGATGCAGAAACAACTAAGAAACCCAGTGCAACACATAGGCAAATGTTTTACTCCTAATCCCCAGGAAATTTTTTCTCCGGTTCCCCACTCTGATACCATTCAATTCACCACCTTTTCAAATCATACCATGCATAGAAGAGTTTTTTTTCGAGCCTACCTCGGTTGGAGCTCCAAATTCAATGACGAGAAATCCCAAGCTTTTCTGCTCTGGAAAGCTGTGCAGGCTTTCCTCTAGAACCCTTTCCTGTAGAAGACTCCCCCAAGACCGGTTCCTGTAGAATATCTTTGTGCTTCTGAGCAAGCACGATACGCGGGAGATTCTTGAAAATAGGTAGAAAACTGGTGGTGAATGACTGGTTAATAGTTTCTGGAGCGGAGGACGCGTACTTCAGTCGAGGATGTTGCAAGTGCAAATGAATAGAGGGCGGTGTGAGCTTCAGCCGAGCATCTTTTAACTGCGGTGTAATTCATGGCGAGGGAATGAGGTGGCCAGACCAAACCGTTGATCCAACATCACGACCATAATTTCTTTGTGTGTCTCTGGCCACCATCACCTCCCCTTTGCCGTTAATTGCCACCACCACTGCCAGTCCCGACGATTTCTCCCTGAGTAGACACTCCACACATGTTGGCTGCGCATCTCGTCGGCAATTTTGAATGTAACTGAGCTTGTTTGGATCCCACAAGTCTATGTAACTGGTCGAGGGTGGCCAGTTGACTGGCCACCAATCCCATTCTATCCAAGCATTTCCATATGCATGCAGCTCTTTTAAATATAGTTTATGTAATTAACGAATGAGTTTAGACACTTACCTGCATGGTCACGGCCGCGTTATGCAGATTTCAGGTCTCGGAACCATTTCTTCATTTGCTGCTACTTCCTGCATGGGTTTTGGAACCCAATCCTTCAGTCGTTGACACTGCATGCACGTGTTTCAGAATCCATTCCATTGGTTGTTGTCATTGTATGCTCAAGTCTTGTTGGGTTTCGACTGCTGATGATGTTTTTGCATTCAAGACGAGCTCTTTGCATGTCTCCTTTGTTGTTTTTCAGTTGTCCTCGTCTCCAGAGTATGTCTTCCAGAGGGATTAGCTGCTATAGGATTCTTGTAGGATGTCCTGTAGCTGCTTCTCCTCCTAGGATGAAAGCTAAACGAACAAGGCTATACTGCTGACAAGGGATTCGGTTGATGAGGAGTCTAGATGGCGATTGACAGGTAGGGAGAGCGAAACACCACTGCTAGACTTGCCACTCAAAGTTCTTGCTGGAAGTATGAGGAAAACAGGGGTTTTTTATTATATTTTTTTGCTTTTCTGTGCAGGAATAAATAACAGAGTGGGGGAAATGGAGGTATAAAGAGATGAAACAGGGTGATGAATGGTGATGGATGGAAACAGGGGTGGTTGCAGGCTTAACAGGCAGATTTCACCCTTTGGATTCGCTTCCACGATCAATTTTTTCCTGTTTGGAGGTTCTATAGGATCTTCTTGTAGAAGATATAGAACTTCCTGTAGAAGGTGAAATCTTAGTCCGAATGTGATCAAATCCTAGGAAAGGGGAGTGGTCATGGAGGAGGTGTGTGTGAGGGATGTTTGCAGTCTGGTGCTGACCTCTGTCCTTGTTTTGTGTGCCCCCCCCCCCCCGAACCTGCAATGTCTTCCCTGCAACCTGCAATTATTCAACAAAAATTAGGCCTATTTCCTTTTTTCTTTTTTCTCTTCTTTTTTTCTTTTGGTGAGACAGCTGGGGCGCCTCTAGGAGGTTTTCACCCTCACTGTCTACCCTGGGTGCCTCTAAGAGGTTTTCACCCAAGGATCTTTTTATTCTTTTCTGTTTTTTCCTTTTTTTTCTTTTTCTTTTTTGATGATCAAGGTGTGGGTGGAGTAGAGACGAGGCCCTGCTCCACTACCAGCACCGACTTATCCAGCGTTTCAATGAACTCCTGCTTGAAAAGGGGCTGCCTGTAGATTTTCAATCAGTTCCTGTTGACGAGCATGGGGATGGCTTCTTCATCAATGGTCTTGATAATGATTGAACCATTGTCATTGCATTTCTCCACTGCATATGGTCCCAGCCACCTTGTCCTCAGCTTCCCTTTGAAATCCTTGTATCTTGAGTCATATAACAATGACCAATCTCCTAGCTGAAATTGCTTTTCGTTAAGGTGTTGGTCATGCCATATCTTTCTTTGGAGTTTAACTACTTCTGAGTGGAGGAGGGCCTGCATTCTCGGTTCATCTAATCCATTCAGCTACGGTAACCTTTCCTGTTGCGCATGGATGAGATCCAGGTCCATCTGAGTTGCTAACCTTAATGTGTTGTACTGGAACTCTATGGACAGCAGAGCCTTATTCCTGTAGACCAGCTCATAAGGTGTGAAAGTTGTTGTGGTTTTCCAAGTGGTGTTGTAGGCCCAGGTGGCCTCAACCAAGCGATCTACCCAATCCTTTCTGCTGTTGCTCACCACCTTATTCAAAATTTCTTCTATAGCCCTCTTAGTGACTTCCACTTGCCCATTTGCTTGCGGATGATAAGGGGTGGAAGTTTTGTGCTTGATCTTGTGATGAGCGAGCAGGTCTTCAATCAGGTTAGAGGTGAACTGACTTCCTTGATCTGTGACTAATTCTCTTGGTTAGCCAAATTTGTAGAAGATATTTTCCCTTAAAAAATCAACCACTTTTTCTTCTATCGCTGCCTTGATTGCCTTTTTTTCTACCCACTTTGTCAGGTAGTCTGTGCACACAATGATGTAAGACTTTTTCTTTGAAAGAGGGTTTATAGGACCCACAAAATCCATGCCCCACTTCTCAAATGGCTCGAAAATCACTTGAGGTTGGAGGGGCATTTCATCCCTTGGATTCAGTTTCCCCATCCTTTGACATTAGTCACATTGGCTGATGTATCTTCTGACATCTTGATGAAGAGTGGGCCAATAGTAGCCTGCCTGTAGAATTTTGAAGGTAGTCCTTTTTGCTGCAAAGTGGCCTCCATAGGGTCCATCGTGACAGGTTCGGAGAATGTCAAAAACTTCCTCCTCCCTAACACAATGCCTCAGGATCTGATCTACGCTGAGTTTGAACAAGTTGCCACAATCCAAGTAAAGGGGGGGCTTTTCCTCACAATTCTGCTCTTTTCTTTCGAGGATAGGTGTGGAGGGAACTGTGCTGAGACCAAGTAGTTTTCTATATCAGCAAACCATGGAGAGAGTACTGAAATAGCAAACAGGTGTTCATCTGGCATCTGGTCATCCACCGTCCCTTCTTCATTTGCAGGAAAATCTAATCTAGACAGAAAATCAGCAACGACATTTTCCTTTCCTGGCTTGTCAACAATGGTTAAGTCAAATTGCTGCAATAAAAGTAACCATCTAATGATACGAGCATTCAAATCAGGTTTATTCATCAAATACCTTATCGCAGTATGATCAGTGTGTACAAATGTTTGATAACCAGTGATGTAGTGTCTGAACTTATTTAGGGAATGGACTACAGCTAGGAGTACTTTCTCGGTCATAGTATCGTTTAATTCTGCCTTGGATAGGTTTTTGTTGACAAAGTATATGGAATATGGTAGCTTCTCTTCAATTTGTCCTAAAGATGACCCTATGGCTTTGTTCGAGGCTTCAGTGTGGATGTGGAAAGGTAGGGCCCAGTTTGGACTTCTCAGGATTGGGGCAGTTACCAGTCTATCTTTTAACTCATCCAGAGCCTCTTGGTAGTTGTTAGTCCATTTAAACTCACATCTTTCCTCAAAAGACCAAACAATGGTGAGGCTATCTTACTAAAATCTTTGATGAATCTTCTACAGTATCCTGCTAAGCCTAGAAAACTCCAAACATATCTTACCTTCAGAGGAGGTGGAACCTTTTGGATGATACAATTTTGTTAGGATCCACCTGTAATCATTGCTGAGAGATTGTATGGCCTAGCACGGTCCCTTCAGTCATCACGAATTCATATTTTTCAGGACTGAGGGACAGGTTCATCTCAATACACTTGGTTAAAACTTTTCCCAGGTTAGTTAATGCTTCTTGGAAGTTTGACGCATAAGGGGTAAAGTCATCCATATAGATTTCTACCGAATCATGAACCAGCTCAGCAAAAATGCTTAGTATTGCTCTCTGGAAAGTGGCAGGAGCATTGCATAGCCCAAAGGGAAGGACCCAGTAGGCAAAGGTTCCCCATGGACAAGTGAAGGTGGTCTTATCTTGGTCTTCCGGGCTGATTTGGATCTGATTATACCCGCTGAACCCATCTAGGAAAGAAAAAAACTTCTTCCCTGCCAGCCCATCTAGCACTTGATCTATGAAAGGCAAAGGGAAATGGTCCTTATTGGTGCTTTGTTAAGTTCTCTATAATCTACAAAGATTCTCCACTTCCCATTTTTCTTGGGCACAAGCACCAGAGGAGAAACCCATTCGCTGTCTGATATGGGGTAGATGAATCCTGCATCCAACAACTTTTGCAATTCTTCTTTAACAATGTCCTTAAGGGCTGGATTCATTCTCCTATGAGGCTGCCTGAGAGGTTTACAATCCTCTTTAATGTAAATGTGATGGGTACAGACCGACGGATGGACTCCTTTCATTTCCTTATAGCTCCAAGCGAAAGCCTCTAAATGGCGGTTCAATAAGCTACATAGTTCCTTCTCCTGAGAGGGAGATAAGGATGAGCTGATCTTCAAGGTTCTTTTAGGGCCAAATTCCACATTCTTAACTCTGGGAGAGGTCGGATCAACCACACATAGGTCCGCTAAAGCATGGGCTTGCGTACTTTCCACAAACTTCTCTAATGGCAGCACATCGGGAGGTGGATTTTGAATCAAATTCTCAATTAGGTTGTCCTCGGTTTGAGGACCTCCCCGGGTGGCTTCCATTGTGCACAGTAGTGTAGAGTATACTTCATCCTCAACTTCCTCCTCCAACCAGAGAGGTAAGTCATGTTCTAGCAGAGGTTGGGCAGGAGGGTATAGGACTAACTATTTGGACATAGGCCCATTTTTTATGGTCATGCTCCCAGCTTGACAACTGATGTAAGCATCCGCATTAGCTAACCAAGGCCTTCCCAAAATGAGGGGGTATCCAGTGAGTTTTTCCTTTGGCTGAAGGACTAAAAAGTCCGCAGGGTACTCCTAAGAATCAATAGAGACCAGGACATCCTCCGCAATCCCTTCGGGAGTACGGTGGAACGGTCTGCTAACTGCAGTACTGTCGAGGTCTTTCTTAAGGAACTCTGAAGGTTGAGTTTGAGCATAGTGTTCCTGGTCATCACATTGATGGAAGCCCCTAGATCGATCAGGGTGTGGGGGATTATGGTGCCATTGATGTGGACATCTACTACAGGACTCCCAGGATCCAAATATTTTGGACAGATGATTTTCCCCAACATCAGATCGGACAGTTGTCCTATGACATTGATAGTCGGGGCATCTCTCTTGCACCTGCCTGGGTGCCTGAAACACTTCTCCTTGATTAATTTGTTGTAGATTGGTAAATCTTTTATGGCCTAGAGAAGTGGGATTTTCACATACAACTGTTTAAGTTCTCCCAGAAGTTCAGTCTCCTCTGGGTTTGGTTGCGTGGCTACTATGAGTCTCTCAGGAAAGGGTGAAATGGCCTTGGGTTCACTTTCCTGTTTCCCTTCCTCATCCTCCAGGGGAGGAGTTTGGCGATCTGGAAGGACCTTTCCAGATTGTAGGTTGATCTCCTGAATCTCCACAGCATAGGTAGGGCATGTCGTCTCTCCAGTATATACCTGTTGGGCCTGTCTATTTTTGGGGTTCAGTTTCAGTTTAGCAGGCATCTGGGGTTGTCTTGGAGGAGCAGGAGGTAATGGTTGTGGTTGAGCAGGAGGTGGAGGCAAAATAGCGGGAGGAGAGTTGTATTAGGGGCCCCACCCCGGTTGAGGTGTATTCCACTGAGGTTGTGGCTAAACATGAGAGTGAAATGAGCAGCAGGTTGAGTTTTGTATTGAGATGGAGAAGACCAAGGAGGAGGTGCGGACCAAGAAGGATGAGCAAGGGGGCCCCAAGAAGGCATGTGAGTGGATTGGTTGGGGTTGTAATAAGTTTGAGATGTTCCTTTCATCCCCTGTTGGTAAGGTCTGGATCCATGCGACCTCCTTTGGTTAAGGAAGTAGAGTGACTCAGTGGCCCCTTCAGCGCCTTGGTACATGGCTTTGAGTCTGGGTAATGTTGGGCACTAGTTTGTGGGGTGGTCTTCCTCACAAACGAAACATACCTCCACTGAGTGCAATGGAGACTCATTCTTAGGATGCTTTCTTGTACATCTGGAACAAAATATGGTCGAATCCTTCTCAGCTTCCTCTTTCTTTTGTTGGATTCAGAAGGTATCCAGTTGGATGGCAATGGTCTATCTCATATTACTTTTGAGGTCTTCCATTTGATTTGCAAACTCATGCTTGGAGAAGGTGGCACTAGCTAAAAGTGGATTCCCCCTACCTCTTTTCCAGGCTGCCTTAGAGTGGTTTCTAAACATAGTCTTTATGTCCTCATAAGGTAGTTGGTAGATGTCTCCTCTAACTAGAAGATGGAGGGTATCTAGAAGGTCTTCAGGGACTCCTCGGAGCAGGACCAGCTTCAGAGATTCAGGGTTCAGTGTGCACCTGGCCCTTTTATAACTAAGTTGGAACCTTTCTTCATAGTCTTCTAAAGACTCATCACTTCCCATGGTCATCCAAAAGATCTCTCCCTTCGTTTCCTTTGACCTACAGTAGTCCCGGTATTTGTTGTTAAAGGCTTGCTACATCTGATCCCAAGTTGTGATACTATTTCCAGGTAACCCCATGAACCAGCATAGTGTTGCGTCCTTGAGGGTAGAGGGAAAGAGTTTCAACTTTTCCTCATCTTCTGCATAGTCATAAGTTCGACAAAGAACAACAAACTCAAAATGGAAGGTATCAAGATCTTAAATGGTCAATCCATGGAAATGAGGTAAGGCTGAGGGACTTATGTTTTTCATTTTCATGTCCTCATTGGTCTCTCGGATGGGAAAGGCACCTTCTATTCTCTCCTCATCTTCTCTACCATTTCTGTGTTCAACCATGGTCTCAAGAGGAATGTTTTCTTGCTCTTCTTCTGTTATAGGATCTTCGTATATCTCTGGAGGTTCACCCATATGTTCTTCTAGATCACTACCACCGAAGAAGAGAGAAGGGTGACTCAGTGATGTGGTGGGGGTGTTGGTTAAGAATTTCCCTATATTGTCTCTATTCCTATGAGGCATGAAATGGAATATTTTTGGTGGTGTTCTGGTGTTTTTTCTACTTGTACATGCAAAACTAAAAGCAATTGAACTACAACTAATTGAAATCTATCTTGCTAGAACGAAATTGCAGAAATGAAATGCTAAGCTACGCTTGCAGAATTGAAATGCTAATCTATGAAAGCAGGAAATATCTAATCTACGCTTGTTGAAATGAAATGAAAACAGGAAATGTCCAATCTACTTTTGCGGAAATGAAATTGTAGAATGGAAATGAAAAAACTACTCTACTCTTGCTGAAATAAACTACTTAGCAGAAGATTGGAGTAGAAAGTAGAAGAAAAGCAGCAATCACAAATACTTTGACACTTCCTCGGCAACGGTGCCAAAAATATGGTGTGCTCCAGTATTGTAGCAATAATGCTACAACTCCTAGGACTTCCTTCTTTACTTTTATCAACCCGGTAGTTCGTAACAAACTTGGAAGCGATGGTGCTATATGCACAAGTACTAGCTCTTGCCGCAGTTGTCACTAGATCAGCTGGCACAAGTCCGCTAGGAGCTTAAGACAACTGCTATGAGCTCTTAGAAGAAACTTTTAATGGTGATGGATGAAAGTTAACTCAAAGGAAGCTAGTCTACTTGCAGAAAGAAGCTGAAAGTGGAAAAGGAATGCAAACCCTAGCAAACCCTAGTTTTACAGACTAACCCTGCCGGTGCAAGGAAAGAGATGAAAGCAGCAGAAATGGATTCCATTGACTTCTAGAAATGTAGAATGCATGTGACTAAGCTACTCTTGTAGTGAAATCTGAAAAGCAATGTCTTTTTGTATTTTTGAGTGATCTTGTAGAATTATTATACATGTGCTTAACTGTTTTGACTGTGCAGAGGTTGATTGATGGAAGGAAATGGTTAGGGCGCTTGCAGGAGGTTGGGAAGGTGAGAAGAGGGCCTAAGGGGTCCCTAACACCCTTCTAGAGAGTTTCACAGTGATCGGATCTCGAAAAACCGCTCTCGTGATCTTCTATAGGAAGTCTGCAAGGGTTCTACAGGATGTTCCCAAAGGATAGTTTGGAGGATTGAAGGTGGAAGAAAGGCGGAGAAGTGGAGATCGAAGTTGGATGAGGGTATGAAGAGGTCTAAGACTTGGAAATTGGAGCTGAGAAGTGATGAGGGTGGCTGGATTTGTTCAAGAGTGAATAGAGCAATGTTGCACAAAAATATGGAGATTAGCTCAAAGTGAGGAAATGTGGCAAACGAAGGGCAAGAATCTGAGCTAGGGGATGGAGCAGGTTGCGCTGATGAAGGAAAGGTAGGAAGAGAGGTTTCTCAGTTGTTCTGCACACTACTTCTTGAAACTGACCAAACAAAGATCATGCAAACCAAGTATTTAGCTATTCTAACCTAATTTGACATAGGAACTAGCAACCATGATGAACAAAAATCCCTTGGTAGAAAATCATCTAAAATAACTTATGAAAACCAAGCAAGAATGAATCTAAGCATGTAATCACATCTGGTATCAACTGTTGCAACTGAGAAACTAACACCAGTGGTTGCATGAAGAAGCAAGAACAATGTTTTTGTGGCAACAAGGACACCTGGGTCGCAGCTCATGGTCCCGAGAAGGGAGAGGTGAGATCCAAGGTTGCTTGATGGCCTTTTTCAAAGATCTTTTCTATTGTCAACCTATCAAATCACTCTGAAACATGAAAGCTTTTTCAATCATCAAAACTAACCTAGATAACCAGCAGAAACTATTTTATGAAGAAAGTAAAGAAAACATATAATAGTACATAGAGGAAGACCTGGTACTTGGGTTGGGCCCAACCCCAAGAGCTACAGGCTCCTAAAAGAAGCTCAGAACTGATGCAACATAAAACTGGTTTCCATTACTCAAAAAACAACCATGTCCAAAATGTTTTACAGCAAAAGCTCCAAAATGGGATCAGAAACAAAGCAGCACTATAGTGCGAAATACAAATGTTCAACAAGTAACCTATGAAGGCTATAAGTCTTCCTACTTATGCACTACGAGGATCTCTAGCAGTCCTCCTTAATTCAAGGGGCTTGGTTGCTCAAAAGTGCAGTACTCATCCACTTCATAAAAGCTGCTTGACTGCCTTTGGAAATCAACTTTGGTGGGCTGCTGAACTCCGAGCTGATCGTGTTGAACTCGAGGAAGGGGTCATTTAGTGCAAGAGACACCCTTCCTACGAATCCTTAGCCTTGTCCCCTCGCAATTGGCTGTCAAATGGTCCATAAATGCTTTGATATTGGCCCAAAAGTTGTCCAAAAACCTGCAACAAACACGTATTAGCCTTCATGGTCAAGTGACTATTCTCATTCATTCAATTAACATAAACATACTTCAAAAGCATACATAAACTATGAAGAATGTTGGGTAAATGGAGAACAATAGGCAAAATGAGCCCAATAAGTTACCCAATTTTGGGGCTCATTAGTTAGTACAGTGAGCTGTAAGGATAGACTGTGACAGGAAAAGTGTAATTTTCTTGGAAAAGAAACCTACTTATCATTCAAAGACAAAGCACGTTGAATTTTAGTATCACTTTGTGAGGGACATGGTAGAAGACAAAAAGGTGTTGTTGATAAAGGTGGAAACTTTGAAGAATACAGTAGATCCATTAAAAATGTCTGTGATCACTGAGAAATTCTCTTGGTGTAGAGAAATAATGGGTGTTGCAGGGTTGTATCAATGACTAAGCTCTCCTGTGGACCCCTCTGGAAATAAAACAACAAGTGGGAGAATGTTGGGTTGTGTTATATTATTTCCACAACTAGCTCGGTTTCCTTCCAATACAGTTTGGTTGTTTAACCATCACTTGACTAAGTTGGTTAACTGCATAGCACATGTCTAGTTGTGTGTTCACCAAATACATCAGTGGACCCACAAGTTTCCTTTAAATAGTAGCTTCCACTACTTCACCTGAAGTAGCATCCTCCTTTCTCCAGTTACCTGCTAGAGGAGTCTCCATGGGTTTATTTCTCACCATGTGGAACCTTTTCAGTTTCTCATTAGAATACATGCCCTGAGAGAAAAAATGTTCCTCATTACTATGTCATACTTCCATGCTGAGAAAGTAGTGCATGATCCCCAAGTCCTTCATTTCAAACTCTCTTGCAAGATCCTCTTTGCAATACTTAATCAACTTATCATCACCTGACAAAATCAAATCATCGAAATATAAAACAACAATCAACAATTTACCTTCAACCACAATATGGTAAAGGTTTGCATCTGCTTCACTTTTGGTGAAGCCCAATCGAGTGAAATAACTATCAATCTTGGCGTATCGAGAATAGGGTGCCTGTTCTATCCCATACAATGCTCGCTTGAGTTGGAACACATGTGACTCCTTGTTGAAGGTGTAGGTTTTAACCTCGTACAAAAATTACTTGCCTACGAATTCTAAAACACATAAAATAAACAATGTGAGAGCATAACACATAAAACACATATACATAGAGATTTTCCCCTGGATCCCTTAACTGGGACTACCAACTTGATTTTTCATTATGTTCCTTTCAATGTTATAATACATATTTATACATGCCGAACCATCCAATACCATGGACCGAAAACCATCGCATCCAAAAACATGTGCGCAAATCATGCACAAAACCATAGGTGGGTCCGCCAAAACTAGCTTAGTTTCCAAAACCAAAATTTTTTGGGGCGCTGCCCTAGACCCCATAGAGTGGCGTTACCTGCACCCCTCAAACCCCATAGGACCCTTCTGCTACGCAATCGGTGCAATGAAGGGGGGGGCTCCGCCCCCCCTCTATTCCCCCAGTTAACTACGTGGGCTAGTCGTGGAAAGAATATAACATAACCCAACATTCTCCCACTTGTTGTTTTATTTCCACAGGCGGCCACAAGAGAGCTTAGTCATTTATCCAACCCTGCAACGCCCATTGTTTCTCTACACCAAGAGAACTTCTCAAAGCTCACAATTTTTTTCAATGCATCTGTAGTATTCTTCAAAGTGTCCACATTTACGAGCAACACCTTTTTGTATTCTATCATATCCCTTACAAAGTGATACTGAACATCAATGTGCTTTTTCTTTGAATGATATGCAGGGTTCTCTGCCAAGAAAATTGCACTTTGGCTATCACAGTCTATCCTTATAGCTCCCTGTACTAACCCCATACTTGAACACAATCTCTGCAACCAAACTGCTTCCTTGTTTGCATGAGGGGCTACCATGTATTCTGCCTCCGTAGTTGATAGTGCCACTGCAGATTGTTTCTTACTCATCCAACTGACTGCACCTCCAAATAGGTTAAACACATACCCACTTGTAGATCTTCTCTGATCCAGATTTCCAACCCAGTTTGCATCAACAAAGCCACGAGTATCCAACACTTTTTCAAATCATGGTCTTCCTTGGTAGAACAAACCATAATCAGTGGTGCCACGTAAATACCTGAAAACCCGCTTCACTGCTGTCCAGTGCTCCTTCCCTGGTTTTGACATAAACCTGCTCAATACTCCCACTGCCTGTGCAATGTCTGGTCTAGTACAGGCCATCGCATACATCAAGCTACTGACTGCACTTGCAAATGGAACACGGGACATGTCCTCTTCCTCTTCTTGTGTCTTGGGACACTATTCAGTAGATAACATTTCACCTACAGGAATAGGAACCTTCACCGGTTTACTATCCTGCATATTAAACCTCTACAATATTGTCTCGACATACTTCCTCTGGTTTAACCAAAGCTTCCTCTTTGTCTGATATCTTTTAATTTCCATTCCCAAAATATAGTTTGCAACACCAAGATATTTCATGTCGAATTTGGAGGAAAAATGGGTCTTCAAATCCTGGATAATTTATTTGTCATTTCCAACTAGCAACATATCATCCACAAACAAGACCAGATAAACAACACGGTCACCAATTAATTTAAAATACACACAATGATCTTCTTCGCTTCTGGTGAAGCCAAGTCCCCATATAAATGTATCAAATTTCTGATACCACATCCTTGGTGATTGTTTTAACCCATACAGAGACTTCTTTAACTTGCATACGAGTTCTTTCTTAACCTTCATCACAAAACCTTCAGGTTGCTTCATGTAGATCTCCTCTTCCAAATCCCTGTGAATAAATGTTGTCTTCACATCCATTTGTTCTACCTCAAAATCAAAAGCAAAAACAACAAATAAAAACAATCTAATAGAAGTTACCTTGGCAATAGGAGAAAAAATATCACCTAAATCAATTCTCGGCACCTGGGAATAACCTTTTTCTACCAACCAAGCTTTGTATTTCTCCACCTTTCCTTCTACATTTGTCTTCTTCTTGAACACCCATTTTCTGCCAATGGGTTTCCTTTCCAGCCGGCAACTCCACCAGATCCCAAGCCTCATTTTTGTGAAAAGATGCCATTTCATCAACCATGGCCTCTTTCCAGAGTTATCCATCCTCTGAATCTACTGCTTCCTTCACAGTTCTAGGATCATCATCAGTGATAGATAAAGCAAAATTTGAACAGAATGTAGATGGACTATACCTTTCTAGTTGCCTTCTTTCTCGAACTGATCTTCTCAGACCCGAAGTTTGTGGCTCTTCATCTTCTGATTGCTCCTCTGCTGTAGGGTCTAATTCTTCCTCCTTTAGATCAAACTCTATCTTCTCAGGTTCCTCTGGTTGGACTTCATGTTTAATAACATCTTTCACTTCTCTGAACACCACATCTCGGCTATACAAAACCTTCCTTGTTACTAGGTTCCAAAGCTTATAACCCTTTAAACCATCCTTATACCCAATAAATATGAACTTTTTAGATTTACTATCCAACTTGGTTCGTTTCTCCTTTGGAACATGTACATATGCATCACATCCAAATACCCTCAGATGTGAAAGAGAGGGTTTGTTACCAATCCATACGTCTTATAGAGTCTTATCCTCCAACGCTGATGAAGGTGATCTATTGACTACGTAACATGATGTCTCCACCGCCTCTACCCAAAATTCCTGTCCTAACCTGACACCACTGAGCATGATTCTTTCCCTTTCCATCAATGTCTTGTTCACTCTTTCTGCAACTCCATTTTGCTGAGGTGTATATGGAGTAGTCTTATGCCATGCTATACCAAACTTCTTAAAGAATTCTTCAAATTCCTTACTACAAAACTCTCCACCGTTATCTGTCCTCAGCACCTTTATCTTCTTCTCTGACTGGTTTTCCACTAGAGCATTAAATTATTTAAACCTATCAAAGACTTTAGGTTTCTTCTTAAGGAAATATATCCATGTATTCCTTGAGAAGTCATCTATAATGGATACATAGTACACAGACTTACCCAGTGATGGAACCTTCATTGGTCCAAACACAGCACTGTGCGCAAGCTCTAATATTTGTTTTTCCGTCTTACTGCCAAAGGGGAAACTCACCCAATTCTACTTCCCGTATACACAATTTTCATAGAAATCAAAGTCCAGAGAACTATTACTCATACCTTCTACCATACCTTTACCATGAAGTATTTGAAGGCCCTTTTCTCCAATATGTCCAAGCCTTTGATGCCACATCATGGTATTCTCTCCAGAGACCACCAAATTTTTTGTTCCACTTTCAGGAACCACAGAACTATTCTACCATCAACAAAAATTCTACCTTGTAGCTTGTACAGAGTTCCAATATGAACTCCCTGGATCAATGCCGGTGCTCCCCGAACCATCTTGCAGGTATCCTTCTTTAACACTATTTTTACACCTGCATCATCCAACTTGCTTGCAGAAATCAAATTTCTGGCCAATGCAGGAATATGCAGAACACCTAGAAGTGTTCCAACCCTTCCACCTTCCAACTTGAACTTTACTTTTCCATGACCAACAATTCTAGTCTTCCTGTCATCCCCCAAGAAGACATCACTGCCATCATATTTCTCATACTTGTAGAACCACTCTCTATGGGGAGTGAAGTGAAAGGATGCACCTGACTTGGCCAACCATGCCTCATGATATACATGTGTACTTGAAGAAACCAAGTACACATCCCCACCTTCATCTGAGGTGGTTTTCATGTCTGATGAAGGAGCATCATCAGATCTCTTTCCTTTATCAGGAGCTTTAGATTTACAGTCCCTTTTGTAGTTCCCTTCCTTTCCGCATTTCTAGCACACCACCTTTACAAGTTTTCCTGTAGATTTAGATCTCCCTCTAGATTTAGATCTCCCACTCGATGACTTATTTTTGTTTCTGTTCTGGGACCATCCTCGTACAGACAAGGCATCACCATTCTGGCTCTCCATATTTTTCCATCTCATCTCCTTTGTCAGCCAGGATGAGACTATTTCATCAAACTGCAAGGCAGTTGCATTGCTACCTATTGCAATAACTAGACTATCCCACGAATCTCGTAGAGAACACAACAAACTGATGCACTTATCTTCATCGGAAATTTTAATATAAACAGATGCTAACTGACTTACCACAGTATTAAATGCGTTCATATGCTCTGTCACTGAGTCTCCATCTTTCATCCTCAGGTTATACAGCTTTTTTGGTAGGAACAGTTTATTCACCAGAGACTTAGATTGGTACAAAGTCCCTAACCTATCCCACAAAGCTTTCGCCGTAGCTTCCCCTGATACATTCAACAATATTGAATCTGAGACAGGAAATCGTATTGTGCTCTTTGCCTTCTGATTCAACTTCTTCCATTCTTCATTGGACACTCCCGTTGGTTTAGTACTCAGAACTATCACGATCCACTAATCTTTATCCACCAATAGATCCTCCATCTTGAGTTTCCGCAACTCAAAACTCTAACCATTAAATTTCTTGAACTCTATCTTTCCACTGCTCACCATCTTCTTTCACCACCAGAATCGATCTCGTAGATCTCCCATTGAACATGGTCTACCACAGGCCCGAGTGAAACCCCTTAGCAACAAAGGCGTCCCCTTGAAGCCAAATACAGCTCTGATACCAAATGTAGGTTTTAACCCTGTATAGAAATTACCTGCATACGAATTCTAAAACAAATAAAATAAATAATGCGAGAGCATAACACATAAAACACATATACACAGAGATTTTCCCCAGGATCCCTTAACCGAGACTACCAACTTGATTTCTAATTATGTTCCTTTCAATGTTGTAATACATAATTATGCATCCCGAAGCATCCAATACCATGGACCAAAAACCATTGCATCCAAAACCATGGACCAAAAACCATCGGGTCCAAAAACATATGCGCAAATCACGCACAAAACCATAGGTGGGTCCACCGAACCTAACATAGGTTCGAAAACCAAAATTTTCTGAGGCACTGCCCCAGACCCCATAGAGTGGGGTTACCTGCACCCCTCAAACCCCCTGTGACCCTCCCACTACGCAATCGACACAATGAAGAAGGGGCGAAGCCTCTCGTTAACTACGTGGGCTAGTCGTGGAAAGTGTTAGATTCCTATAGCAATAGGTGTCATTTCTCATGATTGACTATGGAAGTGCAAAATATGATCATCCTTTCCATGCTGCAAAGGTTCCATATTTTGTAAACAAATAAAGAGAATTAAAAAATGTAAAGAGGGTATGCCTTAAAAGAAAAATCAAAGGGAAAAAAGAATGAATTGGTCAAACAAAATATAAAGAAAATGAACCCCAAAGAAAGACCAGGAAAGTTGCCAATTAAAATTCCACTACTGTCCTATTTGTGCAAAGCAAGTTCACAATGTGCAAACATTGTTTCTTAGAACACTTGATGGATGGCCCAACAGCTCAATCAGGTCCAATCCATAATTGAATTTCCTATTTTAGAATAGAGAAGAAGGTCTGTTCAAATAGTTCAAACTTGGAAGATCACTAGATAGGTAGAGAAACAAGGGCCCAACTACTCAATCTGAGCCCTTGAAAGAGATAAGGATAGATTTAGGTAGGAGGGCAACCAAAAGAAAAGAGGAAAAGCAGGGTTTTCTAGTTCAAATGCACCCAATAAAAATGAAGAAAAATGTTAGGAATTGTAGAATGGGTAAGTAGATTGAAGTTGCAGAAACATGTCTATCAGCAGTGTCATCTTTTTGAATATGATCTATTTCATAGATATCTCAATTGCCATGGCAAAGGTGTGATCAGATGTTGCATGTCTATCTCCCCCCTCTCTCCCCTCATAATAATCATTCACTAACACCCCTCAAAGAGATTGGGATCTGCTCAAACTCTTAGCCTCACTCCATTTCTATAAAAGCTTAAGTGAAACTTTAGGTTTACTTAAAAGCTCAAAGCCACATTTCTTGTGCAAAGTTTTATTTTTGTCCACACCCCCAATTCTAGGTGATTCAACTTCATGCACCTAGCATTTCCCCTTATATTCATATTAACATGTTAACCCTATTATATAACTCCCACTTATACTTCCCCTCCCCTATTTTATACAAAAAATACATGAAAAACCCAAAAAATGTATAATATCCCTACCTTTGGCAACTATAGCCATATAGCAAAAGTTTTGGGAATTATAAGGTTTAGCAGAAACATATAATAACCCTCCGCATCATTGGAATTTATTTAACCCCCTATTAAATAAATAACCACCCCTAACCTGCCCACATAAACCACGTTATAACCCTGTGTGCATAATTAAATTGGATTTTAATTAACATTCGGTTAATTGAATAACCATACCCCGATAAGCCAAAGTTTTCAACCCCCGCAAAACATTATAAAATGTTAAATCTTTTGGGCAGGCCCCCTGCGCCATACTTTACCATTAACTCCTCTTCCCGTCAACCGTTGGATTGCACCCTCCAGATCTAACGGCTCACATCAATATCAGAGGCACCCCGATGTACGGACGTTAGTGCCCGATAGACATTGGTTTTCCCGCCGTACCGCTGGACACCTGTCACATTTACATTGCATCGAGCCTGCGCTGACACAAAATTCCCCCGTACCAAAAGCGGTTCGATGAATACAACAAACCGTCGTCTGGTCCTGCTGCCCGCATCATCATCACGTCAGCACCACGCCAGCGCCCGTGCTACTGTTCCATCCATCGTGTCGACCATGTCATCCGTCCATGTCAGCGACCATGTCATCTGCCATGTCACCTTCTGTACTCTGCTACCAGACAAAATTTACGTCATGCTGACGTCATCCCCAAAAAGCGCCAAAAGGCCGAAAAAGCCCAAAATTTCATTAAAAAAGTGTGAAAGTGATAGTTTTTTGTTTATTGTTGGTTCGTTGTGTTGTGGAGACTCTGCATGCACCTTACGTTCAATTCACCACCACAGCTCCAGTCTGCCATCCAGGCGATTTCACGCTACAAACCTAGCCCCCTCAGCTTAGTCTGCAACCACCGTTTGCTCCAGTCGCCTGTAAAATAGTTTTTACCCGATAATTCGCCCGTAAAACCCTGTTTTTCCAAATTTCTCTGTTAAACTCACCTGAAGAGCTAAATTCAAGTAAAGATACGCTATTGCCTGCAAAATTCTGTTTTCCTCTCTAAATTGCCGATTAAATTGAAAATCGAGCTCATCTCCCCCTTTAAAATCACCAAAAACAACACCTGTAAGAGGAGCACTCTTCCCCTGCTTTTTCCAAACTCCCCAGCTAATTCTGCAAACTCTGTTGTGACTTTGAATTGCACCCAAGGCAACAATATCTACAAGCATAGCTTAGTCTGTGATTTCCTGAGGAAAACCAAAACCATTGCTCTATTGTCTGTTACTCCAGAAAGCTCTAACTTCAAGTTAAAGGTCACTTAACAAACTGAAAATGGAGGCTCCAGTGGCCTTGAATATTTCACCCTTGAATGCACCACATAAGGAGTTGGAATGGATACCTCTTGCATACAAGGACTTCCAGATTAAGGATATGATGGGTCTCAAACCTCACCTACAAGCCTTTAGTGAAATTAGAAATAGCCACAGGAACAACATTGATGTCTTGGGAATTTGGGAATCCAATATGCCTATCTATTACCTCCCTTCAGTGAATGTGCTCCCTGATTTCATGCATTTATGATTTGCAAACTATGATCCCACACAAAGAGCAATCCTGACTCCATCTGGATCTGTACTCTTCTATATTACCCCTCAGTCTATAAATGAGATGTTGAACTTCGAGCCAACCCAGCCTCTGGTTCCTCTCACCATGAAACTTTTGCTTGATCAAGGTGCCAAGCTGCCTAGCTCAGAGATAACAAGAATTGGTCAGTTTTTTATGCTACCAAAGTGTCAGCCTGATCATCCTCCTCCTTATCACCAAGTCTGGTTCAAAGAGGCAGGGAAACTCCTAATAGACATGATATCCTACATTTTAGGATGCAAAACCAGTGAGTATGTTGATGAAACTGTGTTAGTATTGATGTCCATATTCACTCCAGGATAGCCCCCTGCTGTCAAGTATGACTATGCTACCTTCATAGCAAATAAAATCCATGAGCAATTCATGATTTTGGAGAGAGAAAGGGTGTTCAAATATACATCCTATATATATCATCTACTGATGTACTATCATCCTAATAGTTTCCAAGTTCCTCTTAAAAGACTAGACCCCAAAGGAGAGAAGAGGTATGTGATTTTCTGGACCTCAGTTTTCCATGATGTTCACCTTTCCCCTTATACATATTGTGAGTTCGTTGACCTGTTCATATACCTAGCCACTTCCCTATTGATGATGTCTCCACCTGACAGGCTCTCTGCTGAAATGCAGAGGATTTTACATCTCTCAAAGGGCTACAACATTGGTGACTGGTATTTTTACCAAAACCACACAGTGATCCGAATTTATGGCTGTCAGTTATCTCCCTACAAGATGTCGAAGTATGTCCCCATGAGACTCTTAGCCCTGGAATACTTCCGGCAATTTAGTAGTTTAGATTTGACTCATTTCCATGGTACTAGAAAAAAGGCACAACTCAAGATAAGACATCAATTGGGCCCTTTTATCTTTAATAAGAGGGAAGAAGCCTAGGCAGACGCAGACAAGATACTAAAAGATGAACTTATGCTAAAACAAAGTTTTTATTGGGCACCATATGACCCTGAACATTTCATAAGCTTTAGAAGAGTCAAAAACAAGCTTACAGGATATGTGCACCAAAGAATCCCTCAAATTGAACAATATGCTAATCGACAGGAATGGGTAGAGGGTACACTAGTTGAAGAGCTTACTGAAGAAGAGATATTAGAAAAAGAAATAAAAGACTTTGAGAAAACCATTGACCTGGATTCTTTTGGACAGGTCTTGTTCACACTGCCACAACACATTGGGACGAGCACATCTTCTGCTACACCTTCACAACAACCTACCCAAGGGACTACTCCACCTGCAGGAAAAGGCAAAGAAGTACAACATTCAGTGCAGCAAAATACAATGGCAGATCAGCTAGCTACAACCCAGGAAAAGGGTCAAGAGCAAGGCCCTTCAACACAAGCAAAGGTAACAAAGATCTCTGTGCTACAAACTCCTCTTAATGAGTAAAGAGCCAAAAAAAGGGACAGACCAGAAGAGACACCCACAGGGGCATCCACAGAACAGCAAGGGGAGAAGAGGCAAAGGTTGAACCCCTACTCTGAAGAAGAATTTATAGAGAAGACAACAGGAAACCTAAGGGGTGAGGGAACATCTGAACAACAGATTCCTCCATTTTTGGAAACATCTACTAGCTCATTTCAGCAAGAGCAAGAGAGACAGCCTGGTGTGGAGGTTACATCCACCAAGCAACAGAGCAAGCAAGGCTCTGACATCAAGAGAACATTCATTGAAATCAAAGCCAGAAATGAGCCTGTAAGGTTCCAATTATATAACCAATTGCTAAGAATGGCTCCCACCAATCAACAAAGGCTAATGTCAGCCTATGATATCCAAGTAGGGAAGATGACCCTTAGTCACTTCAGGCGGCACCACAGAGTAGCCACAGTCAGCTGCTGATTACATTAGAACCAATCTGGAAGTTCTTGCTAAAGACATCCACCCAATGGACCATATTGAGTTACACAAATAGGCTGGAGAAATGGTATACTCTACCTTGGCAGACAAAGCATTACTGGCTCATAAACTGCAGAACCCATTATACAACACTTCTGCCCAATTGGAGCTGGAAAAGGCCTCCTCATTATCCAAGGATAATAGAATTAAATCCTTGGAGGAGATTATTATGGAATTAGGACATGATCCCAAGGATCCCAAGGGCACACAGACCTTAATAAAAAAGAAAGAAGAAGACATAGCAGCCCTTAGAAGACAACTTAAGCTGCGAGCTATAATGCACCCTCAGACCATAGAGGTGGCACAACAAAGAGAAGAGGAGGATGTGGTAAGTTTTTTAATGAGGATGAATCAAATACTGTTGGATACAGAGAAAGCCTTGGAGATAGCACTACAAGAAGAGCAAGAGGAGTTGGCCTCTAAGCCAGCTCAAACAACTCCAACTCGTACAGTTCCTCCTCCCACAGTCACCATAGCAGCCCCTCCCACTAATCCAGTATCAACAGCATGTACCTCAACTTCAGCAACAACTACAGTAGCAGCAGGACAAGATGCGAGCTTGAGCATGGAAGAGATGATGAAAGAAGTAAAGGCTTTGGAACTCCAAATGGAAAAATTAAAAGAAACAAAGGAAAAACTGTCCAAGATTGAGGTAAATTATGACAAATAAAAATTACTGTGGCTGAGAAGACAAGAGAAGTGAAGGCCTTGGAGAATAAAATAAAAGCCTTGGAAAAGGACCTCACTCTTCATAAAATGCTAACAGAAATCAAAACTATTTTGTGGGATTAAATTGGCCAGTCTATTGCTGATCAATGGAAAGCAATACATACTATTTTTTACCAGATTGAATTGATAGGGTTAGCTCAATACGAGAATCAAAAGGCCAGAGCATTATTGGCAAACAAGCCTGAGCAAGCCAATCAATTGATTCATTTTTTGAATATTCATACCAGTGAGCAATTAGCATCTCTAGATATTTAGAACAGGATAGATACTATTTTCAGAGTCAAGAAGGCACTGACCATGAGGAATTTTGTACAGACTATTGAAAGAAAGTGTCAAGAAATGCAGACAGAGGTAAATGCCTTCAGACAAAAGTTTGCAGTATTACAGAGCAAAGGTTTACCCAGCTTATTCACTAGCAATGGGAGGCTGTTAAAACATGAACAATATGCTCACAGGCTAAATACCTATGTTACCAATCAAATTACAACATCATCAAGTAGTTCAGAAGAGACAGTGCCTCCCTCTGGACAACATTTATATGATAAACTGGAAAATTTGTTTTACATTGAGCATGAGATAACACATCTCTTTGAAGTCCAGCCAAATTATTACAGGTATACTGAAGCTGATGAGACATTGATTAAACTGAAAAAGCATCAGTTACCAACAGATCAATGGTGGCAGATCATACTTGAGGTCTTGCCAAGGTAGTTTGATTCTCTTTTTGTAAATTGTCTGCATTACAAGTAAATTGCATTGTATGGGTCTCCTGTCAGAAAATCAAATCGACAAAGGATGGAATTCGTGCTAAAAAGCGTTCAAACAAACTCAGGTACAGGTGGAAAGTGACAGCACATCAAGAACACAAATCAGAGAAGCAACCATCAACTGACTATTTGAGCCAAAAAGGTCAAACAATAACAGGACACCTAAAGCGGCCAGTACATCATAGTTATTTCTTCATTCATTTCTGCGCGGTTTTCCATATCAGTTATTGCCCCTACCAAAGTAGATGGATAAATTTATTACTTGATATTTTCCTATGGGATATTTTGTAAAATTTTTATAAATACCTTCTCAAGATATGTATTATTGTTGGCTGGTGAATATCATTCTGGACCTGCTCTATAAGTGTTGAGAACTCTTCTGAAATAAAAATTGTTGGAATGCTGTATTGGTGAACTTGCTGGTTATGGAATCAATGGCAGAAGGATATATTGCAGAATTCTTGTGTTAATACATGGATCAATAAGTCTTCTTTGCTCTTGTGTTAATGTATATGTGTTTTATTTATCATCTAAATATCATGCTCTATGTTACAGGAAGAAAGGATAACCCAGAATTTACTTTGTTGTACTCTGTGTTCAATTCCTGTAATTTTTTATGTTTTCCATAGGGCTACCATAGGCAAGAATTCTTGACTACTCTTGCCTCCCTATTACTTCCACTCCAAATATTATCAAGGAATTCTTAACTGCTTCAAGATAATGTTTACACAATTTCCCTCTGTTAACATAATGAAAGATTCTTGATTGCCTTTCATTCCTTGACTTCATTTCATCTTATTTCAGCTTGAAAGTTGTTCTTTGTTTAATTATCTTGCTCTGTAGTTTTACTATTGCCAAAGAAACCATACCCAGAGGTTTATTTCCATTAGACTCCATCAACCCAATGGTCTGAACTTCTCTCATGTTACAACCTTGTTCTATTGAATGTCATCTTCCAAACAACAAACAAAACTTGTACTTCATAACTAGCCTAACATATAATCAAACAAATCTAAATCACAAAGAGATAGCCCTCTCTGGTTGTAGATTGGCTAGGATCTGTAGCTAAAAGGTTGGTTAGTGGTTACCTCAGCCGTATTCCCTTCTGGAGGCAGGGAACAACCTAAGTGATAACATCATTGGCGACTCCACTGGGGAAACTGAACAACTGTCCATTACTGCTGTCTATTTTATAAAGCTATAGATGGAGACTCAACTTAGCCAGGTAACCTTTGAGGCTCAACCTCCAATCTAGTTTTAGGCTTTAAACATTTGTCCTAAAGGTTTGATCAGTCTCCCTATTTCAAAATATTCAAAGGAAAGCCCAAAGCCTTCTATATTTCAAGAGAAAAGGCTTCCTTCAAAATATTGTAGAAATTTGTAATTTTCAAAAACTTTCAGAAAATACCAAAAACAAATTTAGAAGCTGGGTCCAAAAAAGAAAAATCGTTACACCAGATCAAATCCAGATCCTAATCCTCCAACTATTTTTGAAAATCCTAACTTGATCTCTAAGACCCTTAGCAGACAAGAAAGTCTAGAATCTGCTGATTTAAACCTTGATATACTTCAGCGAAACCATACAAAATCTAAGCTTACCCCTAGGAAAGCAGCAGTCCTTTTTGTCAACACTACAGTCTCTCCAAGATATTCATCCACACCTCAAAGTATTCTCTCCACTCCCCCATCCACCACTCATATTTCCACTCTTGTCCCCGATGTTCCAGTCATCTTATTACTTCCTGCTGTACCATTTATCCCTGTAAATATGGCAAACCGTTATGATCCTTTGTAGTTGTCTGCCAATCTAGGGGCTATGCCCCAAGACTACCAAAGAAAAATCACCTAGTTTGATGGTACTGGCTCCTATACAGCTCAACAACACACCAAGAAAATGCAAGATTATTTTGAGAACTATGAAATTGATGATGATGATGTGAGAATGAAGATCTTTTTCCAAAGTCTAACTGGTGATGTGAGGACCTGGTTTAGAGCGCTTGCTGCAAATTCTATATCTAATCTGGAAGCTCTTTATCAATCCTTCTTAAACAGATGGGAAAATAAGAAAGACCCTTTACACATTTTAACTGAATATGACAACTTGAAAAGGGGCCCACAAGAAACCGTTCAAGACTATTGTGCCTGGTTCAATAATGTCTATAGTGCTATTCCTCAGAACCTTAGACCTCCACCTGACCTAGCCTTGATCAAATTCCCTGATGGATTTGGTTCTGACATGGCATATCAGCTGAGGGAAAAAGCCCCGTTAAGCTTAGCAGACATGCAGAATATAGTTGTTAGTGTAGAGGCAAACCTGATTGCTAAACGAAATCGGGCAAGCGATGAAAGAAGAACAACTTTCAAAGAAGAGCCTTCTACATTTGAGCAAAAGCTAGATGCCATCATTAAAGGTATGGATAGACTTGGAGATAGAGTGTAAAAAATTGAAAGGAAATCATCCTGGGAAGGGCAACCAAGTAACACAACAAGAAACCCAAACTTTAGAAAAAATCAAAACCCAAATGCTAGAAGGACTGGCCCTGATCAGAACATTAGACCTCCATTTCAAGAGAATTATGTTGAAGCCTCAACCTCTAGTGAGCCAATAGAGGACACCTAAATTAATCTAATGGGTTTAAACATTGAGCAACAAATTTTCCTAACACAGGATGATCAAGAGGCTCATAATTTCAATCAATTTCAAACCAAGTCTGGAGAATCATTTGATTTCAAGGAAGGCTATGATGCAGCGGTCTATGAGGTTCATAAACAATACAAATTAAGAAGTAGAACAATAAATGTACCTGAACCTAGCAAATTGAAAGATACCAAACAACCCAAGAGAGTTAAGGATACTTCTCCCCTCACAAACCTCCCTGCTGAAGTAGACCTCAACCCAAAAGATCCCATCATAGAGGACATTTCAGACTTGCAGCCATCAAACAATTAACCATCTTCTTCCTCCTTTCCAAAAGAAAGTCTAAATAGATATATTGTAGTAAATTCTAAAACAGATACAGTTCCTCACAACATTGTTGATAAAGAAAAGAACATGGAAAACACAACAGAAAAGGAAAAGTCTGTTGTCCACAATACAAGAATTCAAGTGGAAAAACCCTTCAACCTAGAAATAGAAATAGGAAAGATAAAAATAGCCATGCCACTATCAGAATTGGCTAAACATGAGGGTTACAGGGAACAAATCTACAGGTCACTTCAAATATCAGAGACTAGGGATGCAGTCAATGTTCTGGATGACCAACCAAAACTGTTTTTTGGTCCTGAAGTCAATGGTAAAATAGTAGATGGAGGAGTTCCTCCATTCTATGTGAGCTTGAAAATTCATGAAAAAGTGCTACATAATGCAACGTTTGATTCGAGAGCTTCTCATAACCTGATGCCTAAATCTGTAATGGAAAAGCTAGACCTAGACATCACAAGGCCATATAAAGGCTTGTTCTCATTTGATTCCAGCCAGGTCAGGTGTCTAGGCCTAATTAAAGGCCTTTGTGTATCTTTAGTACAATACCCAGCCAAGACAATCTTGATGGATGTGGTGGTAGCCGATATCCCACCTAAATATGGCATGCTCTTATCCATATCTTGGGGTGAAAAACTCTAAGGATCTTTGCAACTAGATATGTCATATGCCACCATTTCAGTCTTTGGCCAACCAAAGAGACTGTACCGGGAAACATTGATGAAATATGTGGTTAGCAGTCAAGAGAAACCCCAAAACTTCCCCATCTATTCTATACATTCCGATATGGATTCATTCATCTTATACAATGCTGAGATGTGTCCCAAAACTGATACCAAACTCCTAGAAATAGCACAAACAACAAGCATAAATGAACAATCCAGTACTCAGGATCAAAAAATTGTTGATGTGATTGATGTAACAAGTGAACAAGACATACCATATGAGCTACAAAATTCAAATCTAGTGGCCACTAAGCAAGTTCCCAAAACTCCTAAGACTAGTGGTGATCAAGAAATCTTATGGTACTTAGAGTTTGATGGATCAGTGAACAAATTGGGAGCAGGGGCAGGGATTTGTATACACAACATGCAAAATGACCATGCTCAAGGTCATGCATATAGGATAAATTTCGGATGCACAAACAATATGGCCGAATATGAATCCCTTTTGCTGGGACTTAAACTGATTAGAAGTCTAGGGGTGACCAAGATCTCAATTCTAGGGGACTCAGATTTGATAATACAACAGATGGAAGGAAAGTTTGTTACAAATGATCCTAGGCTAAGAGCCTATTGGGGTGCAGCCATTGAAATACTGAACACCTTCTTAGAATCTCAGCTCACCAAAATTCCAAGAAAACACAATTTACATGCACATAGTTTGGCAACCTTTTCCAGCACTTGCAAGCTGCCATTCTAGCCCAATCATCACTTTACTATTGAGATTAAACATGGACCTGCTGTCCCGAATAATGTGAAAGATTGGCAAGTATTTGAAGATGATACCCAAATAAATAATTTCCTCACTTTAAAAGAAGAATTCTCAAGTACAAACATAGGCACAAGCACTATTTATGATTAACAACAAATAGACAAAATGGAGCAAAATATATCAGCTGAAACAAAAAATTTGATTTTGCATCCAACAACTTTTAATAACAAAAATCTGCAGGAGCTGAAACAAATGGATTTTGATGAAATAACTGAGGGAGAATCCGAGGTAATTGAACTAAAGGATAATGTTCTACCCACAGGCCTAACTCCTTTGGAGGATATATTTGATTCAAATGATATTCAAAGAAAGCCAAAAATGCAACCATTAAATGGAGAAATTGAGGACTGCAACATTAGAACCACAAAAAATCCCAAAATGGTAAAACTCTCCAAAACAATGCCTCCTGACCAAAAGCTGAAATACATTAAGTTGTTTACAGAGTCCCAAGATGTCTTTGCATGGAGCTATGAGGACCTCAAATCCTATGACACTTCTGTTATCCAACATACAATACCCTTGAAAGAAAATCAAAAACCTTTTAAACAAAAGCTGAGAAGGATTAATCCAATCCTCCTTCCCCTTATTGGAAAGGAAGTTAAAAGAATGTATCAGTCTGGAATAATTGCACCTATTAGGTTTTCAGAATGGATTTCAAATCTAGTGCCCACTAGGAAGAAAACCCGAGAGATAAGGCTCTGTGTTGACCTGAGAAATTTGAAGAAAGTCTCTCTCAAAGACCACTACCCCTTACCCAAGATGGATCACATTTTACAAAGGGTAGTGGGTGCTTCAATGATCTCATTGTTAGATGGATTCTTAGGATTTAACCAGATCTTAGTTCACCCAGATGACCAAGATAAAACTGCCTTTACAACACCCTCGGGAACCTTTAAATATGTAAAGATGCGTTTTGGACTCAAAAATGCAAGGGCCACATTTCGGAGAGCAATGGACATAGCCTTTGCTAAAGAGATCCATGATTTTTTAGTCATATACCTTGATAATATCACTACTTTTTAAAAATCAGACTAAGAACATCTAGAACATTTGAGGCAAGTGTTCCTAATTTGCAAGAAATACGACATATAATTGAACCCAAAGAAATCATTGTTTGGCCTGGAAGAAGGCAAACTCCTAGGTCACATAATTTCTAAAGATGGCATAATAATTGATCCGAACAGAATACAAGCTATTATCCAAGTCCCTCACCCAAGAAACATCAAAGAATTACAAGCCTTTCTAGGGAAAATCAATTTCCTAAGAAGATTCATTCCCAATTTGGCCGAGCTAATTAGACTGTTGAATAATATGCTAAAGAAAGATTCTAAAGTCAAATGGGCAATAGAAGCTAAACAAGCCTTTAAGGAAATCAAAATAGCTTTAACAAGAACACCTATTCTCACAAGCCCCAAGTTTGATAGAGATTTCATAATCTTTTCCTTTGCATCTGAGCATACTATTGTTGTTGTCCTATTACAAAAAGATGACCTAGGATGTGAGAAACCCATTGCTTTCTTCAGCAAAGCACTTAGAGATGCTCCACTCAAATATCAAACCATGGAGAAGCAAGCCTATGCTCTTGTAAAGGCCATCAAGGATTTCAGAGTTTATATCTTGTACTCTCATGTGATTGCCTATGTTCCAAATGCGGTGGTCAAAGATATTCTAACTCAAGAAGGAATTGAAGGTAAAAGGGGAAAATGGATAGCCAACATTTTAGAGTATGGCATTGAAATTAAGCTAACAAAACCCATAAAAGGACAAGGGTTAGCTAAATTAATGACTGAAACCAACTTCCAAGCCCTTGACATCAATGAATTGGATAATGAATAGGAGATGGCGACTCCACAGATCAATCAAGCCTTTTTACAATAACCTTCGTATACTAACATATGTTTTGTATTGTTAAACCTGCAAGCTCCTCCAGGGTTATCCAAGACTAAAAAGCGCTTCTTGAAAAAGAAAGCTTCAAAGTTTTGTATTGTAGACAATGTTTTATTTTGGAAGAATCATGAAGGTATTTTGCTGAATTGCCTGATTCAGGATGAAACTGACAAAATACTCAAGGAATTTCATGCAGGGGACTGTGGAGGACACTTATATTGGAAATGAACAGCTGATAAAATTCTAAGAGCTGGTTTTTATTGGCCCTCCCTGTTTGCTGATGTGAGAAAATTTGTAGTTTCTTGCCATAAATGCCAGATCTTTGAAGGCAAGAGAAAGTTGTTGCCCTTACCTCTCAAACCCATTTCAACTGAAAGGCCTTTTCAACAATGGGGTTTAGATTTCATTGGAGAAATTCATCCTTCCTCTTCTGGACAACACAAGTGGATTTTGACTGCCACAGACTACTTTACCAAATAGATAGAAGCTATCCCTTGTAGGCAAGCCAATGACTCAATCATCATGCAATTCTTAGAAACCAATATTCTGTCTAGATTTGGTTGTCCAGAGAAGATTATTACAGACAATTTTTATGCCTTTAAGTCCAAAAGAATGATTAGTTTTTGTCATAAGTACCATAGTACCTTAGGCCACTCCACAGCCTATTACCCTCAAGGTAATGGTCTAGCAGAATCATCCAATAAAAGCCTGATCAACATCATCAAAATGGTCTTGGAGGAGAATAAAAAGAATTGGCATAAAAAACTGGTAAATGCACTGTGGGAAGACAGATTGACCACCAAAAGATCTATTGGAAGCAACCCATATGAATTAGTTTATGGCATGGAAGCCGTGTTCCCCTCATCCTTGGGAATCCGTGTAATCAAATTGTTGCAATAGTTACAAGCAAAACCCAATGAAATTCAAAGGAGAATCAATCAAACCATTCACTTGCAACAAACTAGAGAGGAAGTATATTAGAGAACTCAGGTTCTGCAAGACAGACTCAAGAAGATTTTTGACAAAAGAACAAAAGCTGAAGATTTCTTCATATGAGACAAAGTGCTGAAGTGGGATTCTAGAAGGGAAGACAAAGGAAAGCATAGCAAATTTGATTTCCTATGGAAGGGACCTTATGTCGTTCCGGCTGTACAAGGAAACAACAACTATTTTTTGAAGAGTTTGGATGGCACAGAAGCTCAGGAAGGGCCAGTCAATGGGCAAATGCTCAAGCATTATTTTGATCCTCTTTGATAAAAATAACAAAACTGTATATTTTACATAAATAGTGTTTATTCTAGTAGTTCATTACAACAATTAGATAAGGGATAAGATGCAACAGATTTTGACGAAAAAAGCAAGGAGTTGTCCCACCTTTTGTACATATTTGAACTTATCAGAAGAAATGAAAAATAAAGCTTGGGAGCCATGAAGATGACTGAACATTTAGACTAACTGGCAAAACAGAGTTGTTAATCTATTCACGTTAGCTCATGAGAAGTGTATATATGTTACAAGGATTCAAGTGTGTATCTACAGCAGAAGGAAGTTTCAGATTGCAGCAAGAGTTGAAAATAAGGCCATCTGACCTGCTGTTCTTGGATTTTCACCTACAAAAGCCATCCCCAAGTGGATCCATTGTTAGGTTCCTGTACCAATAGGTGTCATTTCTCATGATTGACTATGGAAGTGCCAAATATGATCATCCTTTCCATGCTGCAAAGGTTACATATTTTGTAAACACTTAAAGAAAATTAAAAAATGTAAAGAGGTTATGCCTTAAAAGAAAAATCAAAGGGAAAGAAGAATGAATTGGCCAAACAAAAGATAAAGAAAATAAACCCCAAAGAAAGACTAGGAAAGTGGCCAGTTAAAATGCCACTACTGTCCTATTTGTGCAAAGCAAGTTCACAATGTGCAAACACTGTTTCTTAGCACACTTGATGGATGGCCCAAGAGCTCAATCAGGGCCAATCCATCTTTGAATTTCCTATTTTAGAATAGAGAAGAAGGTATGTTCAAACAGTTCAAGCTTGGCAGATCACTAGATAGGTAGAGAAGCAAAGGGCGCAACTGCTCAATCTGAGCCCTTGAAAGAGATAAGGATAGATTTAGGTAGGAGGGCAGCCAAAAGAAAAGAGGAAAAGTAGGGTTTGCTAGTTCAAATGCACCCAATCAAAATGAAAAAAAAAATGTTAGGAATTGTAGAATGGTTAAGTAGATTGAAGTTGCAGAAACAGGTCTATCAACAGTGCCATCTTTTTGAATATGATCTATTTCATGGATATCTCAAGTGCCATGGCAAAGGTGTGATTAGATGTTGCATGTATAACTCCCCCCTCTCTCCCCTCATAATAATCATTCACTAACATCCCTCAAAGAGATTGGGATCTGCTCAAACTCTTAACCTCACTCCATTTCTATAAAAGCTTAAGTGAAACTTCAAGTTTACTTAAAAGCTCAAAGCCACATTTCTTGTGTAAAGTTTTATTTATCTCCACACCCCAAGTCTAGGTGATTCAACTTCATGCACCTAGCATTTCCCCTTATATTCATATTAACATGTTAACCCTATTATATAACTCCCACTTATATTTCCCCTCCCCTATTTTATACAAAAATACATGAAAAACCAAAAAAATGCATAATATCCCTACCTTTGGCAACTATAGCCATATAGCAAAAGTTTCGGGAATTATAACATTTAGCATAAACATATAATAACCCTCCACATCATTGGAATTTATTTGACCCCCTGTTAAATAAATAAACCATCCCTAACCCGCCCACATAAACCACGTTATAACCCTATGGGCATAATTTAATTGGATTTTAATTAACATTTGGTTAATTAAATAACCAAAGTTTTAAACCCCTGCAATACATATAAAGAATTAATGTTTGGTGTGCTCCCGCGCCATAATTGCCCGCCACCTTGCCTTCCCGTCAACCGTTGGATCGCGCCATCTAGATCCAACGGCTCACAGTAATATCGGAGGCGCCTCAATGTCCGGACGTTAGTACCCAATGGACAACGGTATTCCTGCCATACCCGGGGACACTTGTCATGTTTCTATTGCATCAGGCCCGCTCTGACATAAACCGCCCCTGTACCAAAAGCGGTCCGATGAAAACCATAAACCATCGTCTGGTCCCGCTGCCCGCATCACCATCACGTCAGCACCACTCCAGCGCTCGCACTACAATTCATTCGCCGTGTCCGCCATGTCATCCATCCACGTCAGTGACCACATCACCTTCCGTACTCCACTACCAGACAAAATCTACGTCATGCTGACGTCATCCCCAAAAAGCGCCAAAAGCCCAAAAAAGTCCAAATTTTGTTAAAAAACCTGTGAAAGTGATTGTTTTTGTTTATTTCTATTCGTTGATTTGTGCAACCTCTGCATGCAAATTATGACAAATTTGCCACCAAAGATGCATAGTCCGTCAACCAGTGAAATCAACTCCACAGCACGGTCCCTCAGCTCGGCCTGCAGTCCTCATTATACACCAGGCATCCATAGAACAGGTATTTACCCGTAATTCGCTCATAAACCCTGTTTTTCCAAGTTTTTCTGTAAAAATCACCTAGATAACCAAAATCCTAGCCAAAATCACAGTGTTGCCTCTATACCTCTACACTATAGTCACCACTATACCCATTTTTTTCAAAAGTAATCCTGTGAACTGTCTTTCCCTCTGCAAATTCGCCCGTCGAGCTGAATTTAAGCTCATTTTCTCTGCATTCCACTCAAAAATCCAACAAATTCAGTCTATAACCCAGATAAAAACACAGTGAGCTGATAAAAACAGGAATTTACCAAAATTTTCTTTCCAAGCCACCTATCTGTAACTTTCCTCTGCAAAAAGAATCCAAAAAGGCCCAAATATTGAGTTAAATTTGTCAAAACACCTGCAAAAAGAGCGCCATTTCCACTATTTTATCCAGCTTCTCGACTAAACTCTGCAAAATTCATTTTTCTTACCATGAATGTTACCCAGTGAGGTGATTACAAGATAAAACTCAGTCTGCAATTTCTTGAGAAAAGCCTCAGAGCCAGTATTTTGTTTTCTGTTGTTGCATAGACCTACATTCCAATCAAAAACACAGACAATTGAAGCATGGAGGCTCCAGTGGCTCTGAACATTGCACCCTTGAATGCACCACATAAGGACTTGGAATGGATACCTCTTGATGACAAAAACTTCCAGATTAAGGATATGATGGGTCTCAAACCTCACCTACAGACCTTTTGTGAAATTAGAAATAACCACAAAAATAACACTAATGTTCTGGGAATTTTGGAATGTAGGTGATGCCTTGTCTGTACAAGGACGGTCCCAGAACAGAAACAAAAATAAGTCATCGAGTGGGAGATCTAAATCTAGAGGGAGATCTAAATCTCCAGGAAAACCTGTAAAGGTGGTGTGCTGGAAATGCGGAAAGGAAGGGCACTTCAGAAGGGATTGTAAATCTAAAGCTCCTGATAAAGGAAAGGGATATGATGATGCTCCCTCTGCAGAGGCGAAAACCACCTCAGATGAAGGTGGGGATGTGTACTTGGCTTCTTCAAGTACACATGTAGATCATGAGGCATGGTTAATTGACTCAGGTGCATCCTTTCACTTCACTCCCCATAGAGAGTGGTTCTGCGAGTATGAGAAATACGATGGTGGTGATGTCTTCTTATGAGATGATAGGAAGGCTAGAATCATTGGTCACGGAAAAGTAAAGTTGAAGTTGCAAGGTGGAATGGTTAGAACCCTTCCGGGTGTTCTGCATATTCCTGCATTGGCCAGAAATCTGATTTTTGTAAGCAAGTTGGATGATACAGGCATAAAGACAGTGTTCGAGAAGGATACCTGTAAGATGGTTCGAGGAGCACTGGTATTGATGCGGGGAGTTTGGATTGGAACTCTGTACAAGCTGCAAGGTAGCACTGTTGTTGACGGGTGCAATAGTTCTATGGTTCCTGAAAATGGAGCAAAAATTCTAGTGGTCTCTGGAGAGAAGACCATGTTGTGGCATCAAAGGCTTGGACATATTGGAGAGAAGGGCCTTCGAATACTTCATGGTAAAGGTATGGTAGAAGGTATGAGTAATAGCTCTCTGGATTTTTTATTTCTGTGAAAATTGTGTATATGGGAAGCAGAATCGAGTGAGTTTCCCCTCTGGTGGTAAGAGGACGAAACAAATATTAGAACTTGTGCACAGTGATGTGTTTGGA
>APFE030672661.1:106693-164188 GCA_000404065.3 Pinus taeda
TGTGAATTTCCCCTCTGGTGGTAAGAGGGTGAAACAAATATTAGTGTGCACAGTGATGTGTTTGGATTTGTGAAGGTTCCATCATTGGGTAAGTCTGTGTACTATGTATCATTTATAGATGACTTCTCAAGGAATACATGGATATATTTCCTTAAGAAGAAATCTGAAGTCTTTGACAGGTTTAAAGAATTTAGGCTCTGGTGGAAAATCAGACAGAGAAGAAGATAAAGGTGCTGAGGACAGATAATGGTGGAGAATTTTGCAGCAAGGAATTTGAAGAATTCTGTAAGAAGTGTGGTATAGCACGGCAGAAGACTACTCCATATACACCTCAACAAAATGGAGTCGCAGAAAGAATGAACAAGACGTTGATAGAAAGGGCAAGAAGCATGCTTAGTGGTGCCAGGTTAGGATAGGAATTCTGGGCAGAGGCGGTGGATACTGCATGTTACCTGGTCAATAGGTCACTGTCATCAGCGTTGGAGGATAAGACTCCACAAGAAGTATGGACTGGTAAGAAACCCTCTCTTTCACATCTGAGGGTATTTGGATGTGATGCATATGTACATGCTCCAAAGGAGAAACGAACCAAGTTGGATAGTAAATCTGAAAAGTGCATCTTTATTGGGTATAAGGATGGTTTAAAGGGTTATAAGCTTTGGAACCCAGTCACACAGAAGGTTGTGTACAGTCGAGTTGTGGTGTTCAGAGAGGATGTTATTAAAAATGAAGTCCAACCAAAGGAACCTGTGAAGATAGAATTTGAACTAAAGGAGGAAGAATCAGACTCTATAGCAGAGGAGGAATCAGAAGATGAAGAGCCACAAACTCCGGTGTGAGAAGATCAGTTCGAGAAAGAAGGCAGCCAGAAAGGTATAGTCCATCTGCTTTCTGTTCAAACTTTGCTTTGTCTGTTACTGATGATGATCCCAGAACTGTGAAGGAAGCAGTGGATTCAGAGGATGGAAAACTCTGGAAGGAGGCCATGGTTGATGAAATGGCATCTTTGCACAAAAAATGAGGCTTGGGATCTGGTGGAGTTGTCGGCTGGAAGGAAACCCATTGGCAGCAAATGGGTGTTCAAGAAGAAGACAAATGCAGAAGGGAAGGTGGAGAAATACAAAGCTCGGTTGGTAGCAAAAGGTTATTCCCAGGTGCCGGGAATTGATTTTGGTGATATTTTTTCTCCTGTTGCCAAGGTAACTTCTATTCGATTACTTTTATCTGTTGCTGCTGCTTTTGATTTTGAGGTAGAATAGATGGATGTGAAGACAACATTTCTTCACGGGGATTTGGAAGAGGAAATATACATGAAGCAACCTGAAGGCTTTGCGGTGAAGGGTAAGAGAGAACTGGTATGCAAGTGAAAGAAGTCTATGTATGGGTTAAAACAGTCACCAAGGATGTGGTATCAGAAATTTGATACATTTATACGGGGAATTGGCTTCACCAGAAGCAAAGCATATCACTGTGTGTATTTTAAATTAAGTGGTGACCGTGTTATTTATCTGGTATTGTATGTGGATGATATGTTGCTTGTTGGAAATGACAAAGAAATTATCGAGGATTTGAAGACCCAATTGTCTCCAAATTCGACATGAAAGATCTCGGTGCTGCAAACTATATTTTGGGCATGGAAATTAAAAGAGATCGGGCAAAGAGGAAGCTCTGGTTAAACCAGAGGAAGTATGTCGAGACAATATTGCAGAGGTTTAATATGCAGGATAGTTAACCGGTGAAGGTTCCTATTCCTGTAGGTGTGAGGTTATTTGCTAAACAGTGTCCAAAGACATAAGAAGAGGAAGAGGACATGTCCCGTGTTCCATATGCAAGTGCAGTTGGTAGCTTATGTATGCAATGGTCTGTACTAGACCAGACATTGCACATGCAGTGGGAGTATTGAGCAGGTTTATGTCAAAACCAGGGAAGGAGCACTGGACAGCAGTGAAGCGGGTTTTCAGGTATTTGCATGGCACTAGTGATTATGGTTTGTGCTACCAAGGAAGACCAGGATTGGACAGAGTGTTGGACATTCGTGGCTTTGTTGATGCAGACTGGGCTAGAGATCTAGATCAGAGAAGATCTACAAGTGGGTATGCGTTTAACCGATTTGGAGGTGCAGTCGGTTGGATGAGTAAGAAACAATCTGTAGTGGAACTATCAACTATAGAGGAAGAATACATGGCAGCCACTCATGCAAGCAAGGAAGCAGTTTGGTTGCAGAGATTGTGTTCAAGTATGGGGTTATTACAGGGAGCTATAAAGATAGACTGTGACAGCCAAAGTGCAATTTTCTTGGCAAAGAACCCTACTTATCATTTAAAGACAAAGCACATTGATGTTCAGTATCACTTTGTGAGGGATATGATAGGAGACAAAAAGGTGTTGTGGTAAAGGTGGACACTTTGAAGAATACTGCAGACGCATTAACAAAATCTGTGAGCTCTGAGAAGTTCTCTTGGTGTAGAGAAACAATGGGTGTTTCAGGGCTGGAAAAATGACTAAGCTCTCCTGTGGGCCCCTGTGGAAAGAAAAAAACAAGTGGGAGATTGTTGGGTTATGTTATATTCTTTCCACATAGTTAACAGGAGGTTTGAGGGGTACTCGTAACCCCACTTTATGGGGTATGGGGCAGTGCCTCGGAAAATTTTGGTTTTGGACCCTATGTTAGGTTGGGCAGACCCACCTATGGTTTTGTGCATGATTTTCGCACATGTTTTTTGGATGTGATGGTTTTCGGTCCATGGTTTTGGATGCAATGGTTTTTCGGTCCATGGTATTGGATGCTTTGGCATTCATAAATATGTATTGTTACATTGAAAGGAACATAATGAAAAATCAATCTGGTAGTCCTGGTTTTGGGATCCAGTGGGAAATCTCTGTGTATATGTGTTTTACGTGTTATGCTATTGCATTTTTATTTTTCATGTGATTTAGAATTCGTATGCAGGTAATCTCTGTACGGGGTTAAAACCTACAATTTGCTATTGTACTATCATCCTGATAGTTTCCAAGTTCCTCTTAAAAAACTAGACTCCAAAGGAGAGAGGAGGTCTGTCATTTTCTGGACCTCAGTTTTCCATGAAGTTCACCTCTCACCTTATACATATTGCGAGTTCATTGACATGTTCATTTACCCAGCCACCTCCCTGTTGATGATGACTCCTCCTGGCAGGATCTCTGCTAAAATGCAGAGAATTTTACATCTTTCAAGGGGCTACAGCATTGGTGACTGGTATTTTTACCAAAACCACACAGTGATCAGGATTTATTGTTGTCAAATATCCCCCTCCAAGTTGCCGAAATATGTCCCCATGAGACTCTTTTCCCTTGAATACTTCAGGCAATTTAGTAGTGCAGATTTGACTCATTTCCATGGTAAAAACAAGAAGGCATATCTCAAGATAAGACATCAATTGGGACCTTTTGTCTTCAATAAGAGGGAAGAAGCCTGGAATGATGCAGACAAGATACTAAGAGATGAACTTATGCTGAAACAAAGTTTTTGTTGGGCAACATATGACCCTGAACATTTCATAAGCTTTAGAAGAGTCAAAAACAAGCTTGCAGGATATGTGCACCAAGCAATCCCTCAAATTGAACAATTGCTAATTGACAGGAATGGGTAGAGGGTACACTAGTTGAAGAGCTTACCGAAGAAGAGAGATTAGAAAAAGAAATGAAAGACTTTGAGAAGACAATTGACCTGGATTCTTTTGGATAGGTTCCTTTCGCACTGCCTCAACACATTGGAACAAGCACATCATCTGCCACACCTTCACAACAACCTGCCCAAGAGACTACTCCACCTGCGGGAAAAGGCAAAGAAGTATAGCATTTAGAGTAGTAAAATACAATGGCAGATCAGCCATCTACAGCCCAAGAAGAGGGTCAAGAGCAAGGCCCTTCAACACAAGCAAAGGCAACAAAGATCCCTGTGTTACAAACTCCTCTTAATGAGGAAAGAGTCAAAAAAAGGGACAGACCAAAAGAGACACCCACAGGGGAATCCACAAAACAGCAAGGGGAGAAGAGGCAAAGGTTGAACCCCTACTCTGAAGAAGAGTTCATAGAGGAAACAACAGGAAACCTAAGGGGTGAGGGAACATCTGAACAGCAGATCCCTCCATTTTTGGAAACATCTACTAGCTCATTTCAGTAGGAGCAAGAGAGACAGCATGGTGTGGAGGTTACATCCACCAAGCAACAGAGCAAGCAAAGCTCTGAAATCAAGAGTGCATTCACTGAAATCAAGGCTAGAAATGAACCAGTAAGGTTCTAGTTATATAACCAATTTTTAAGAATGGCTCCCACCAATCAACAAAGTCTAATGGCAGCCTATGATATTCAAGCAGGGAAGATGACCCTTTGTCACTTCAGGCCCACCACACAGCAGCCACAGTCAGCTGCTGATTATATCAGGACCAATCTGGAAGTTCTTGCTAAAGAAATCCACCCAATGGACCAGATTGAGTTACACAAACAGGCCAGAGAAATGGTATACTCTACCTTGGCAGGCAAAGCATTACCAGCTCATAAACTACAGAACTCATTGTACAACACTTCTGCCCAATTGGAGCTGGAAAAGGCCTCCTCATTAGCCAAGGATGATATAATAAAATCCTTGGAAGAGATTATCATAGAATTGGGACATGATCCCAAGGATCCCACAGGACTTAATAAGAAAGAAGGAGGAAGACATAGCAGCCCTTAGAAGACAACTTAAGCTGCCAGCTACAATATACCCTCAGACCACAGAGGTGGCACAGCAAAAAGAAGAGGAGGATATGGTTAGTTTTTTAATGAGGATGAATCAAAGATTGTTGGATACAGAGAAAGCTTTGGAAGCAGCACTACAAGGAAAACAGGAGGAGTTGGCCTCTTAGCCAGCTCAAATAGCTCCTACTCTTACAGTTCCTCCTCCAACAGTCACCATAACAGCCCCTCCCACTGATCCAGCATCAACAGCAGGTACCTCGACTTCAGCAGCAACTACAGTAGCAACAATACAAGATGCCAGCTTGAGCATGGAAGAGATGATGAAAGAAATAAAGGCTTTGGAGATCCAAATGGCAGAATTAAAAGAAGCCAAGGAAAAACTGGCCAAGATTGAGGTAAGTTATGACAAATCAAAAATGACTATAGCTGAGAAGACAAGGGAAGTGAAGGCCTTGGAGAATAAAATAAAAGCCTTGGAGAAGGACCTCACTCTTCATAAAACTCTAACAGAAATCAAGACTATTTTGTGGGATAAGATTGACCAATCTATTGTTGATCAATGGACAGCAATACAAACTATTTTTGACCAGATGGAATTGATAGGGTTAGCTCAATAGGAAACTCAAAAGGCCAAAGCATTATTGGCAAACAAGCTTGAGCAAGCCAATCAATTGATTCATTTTTTGAATACTCATACTAGTGAGCAATTAGCATCTCTAGACATTCAGAACAGGACAGAGACTATTTTGAGAGTCAAGAAGGTGTTGACCATGAGGAATTTTGTTCAAACTGTAGAAAGAAAATGTCAAGAGATGTAGACAGAGGTAAATGCCTTCAAACAGAAATTTGCAGTATTACAGAACAAAGGTTTACCCAGCCTATTCACTAACAATGGGAGGATTTTAAAACAGGAACAGTATGCTCACAGGCTAAATACCTATGTTACCAATCACATTACAGTGTCATCAAGCAGCTCAGAAGAGACGGTGCCTCCCTCTGGACAAATTTTATATGATAAACTGGAAAATTTGTTTTTTATTGAGCATGAAATAGCACATCTCTTTGAAGTCCAGCCAAATTATTACAGTTATACTGAAGCTGATGAGACATTGATTAAATTGAAAAAGCATCAATTACCAACAGATCAATGGTGGCAGAGCATGCTGGAGGTCTTGCCAAGATAGTTTGATTCTCCTTTTGTAAATTGTCTACATTACAAGTAAATGGTAATATAAGGGTCTCATATCATAAAATAAAATCGACCAAGGATGGAATTTGCGCTAAAAAGACGTTCAAACAAATTCAGGCACAGGTGGCAAGTGACAGCACATCAGGAACGCAAATCAGAGAAGCAACCATCAACCGACTATCTGAGCCAAAAAATCAGCAATAATGGGACACCTAAAGCGGCCAGTACAGCATAGTTATTTCTTCATTCATTTCTACGCGATTTTCCACATCAGATATTTCCCCTGCCAAAGTAGATGGATAAATTTATTACTTGATATTTTCCTACGGGATATTTTTTAAACTTCTTATAAATATTTTCTCAAGATATGTATTGTTGTTGGCTGGTGAAAATCATTATGGACCTGCTTTGTAATTTTTGAGAACTCTTCTAAAATAAAAATTGCTGGACTGTTGTGTTGGTGAACTTGCTGGTTATGGAATCAATGGCAGAAGGATATATTGCAGAATTCTCATGTTAATACATGGATCAATAAGTCTTATTTACTCTTGTGTTACTATATGTGTGTTTTATTTACCATCTAAATATCATGTTCTAAGTTACAGGAAAAAAGGATAACCCAGAATTTACTTCACTGTACTCTATGTTCAATTCCTGTAGTTTTTTATGTTTTCCACAAGACTAGCATAGGCAAGAATTCTTGACTGCTCTTGCATCCCTGGTTCTTCCACTCTAAATATCATCAAGGAATTCTTAACTTCTCCCTGATAATGTTTACACAATTTCCCTCTGTTAACATAATGAAAGATTCTTGATTGCCTTTCATTCCTTGACTTCATTTCATCTTATTTCAGCTTGAAAGTTGTTCTGTGTTTAATTATCTTGCTCATAATCTTCCTATTGCCAAAGGAGCCATACCCAGAGGTTTATTTCCATTAGAATCCATCAACCCAATGGTCTGAACTTCTCTCAAGTTACAGCCTTGTTCTACTGAATGTCATCTTCCAAACACCCAAAAAAACTTGTGCTTCATAACTAGCCTAACATATAATCAAACAAATCTAAATCACAAAGAGAGAGCCCTCTCTAGTTTCAGATTGGCTAGGATCTGCAGCTAAAAGATTGGTTAGTGGTTACCTCAGCCGTATTCCCTTCTGGAGGTAAGGAACAACCTGAGTGATAACATAACCTACCTTCTTATGATGGCTTGGGTGATGTAAATACTTTTCTTGTTGAATATGAAGAACAGGTTCCAGAGAATCAAAGGTTGTTTTCCTTGGATATAATCTTGAAAGCTACCCCTGCTAGATGGTGGGGTGAACACATGAATAATATAGAAGGTTGGAAGGAATGTCAAAGATTGATGTGGATAAGGTTTCGACAGATAGATATGAAAATAGAGATAAAATATGATGGTGAAACTAATCCTAGGAATCATGTCCAACTATGCACTACAACATGGACAGAGATTCCATAGCAAGAATGGGTACATGGATTCATTCACATATTATAGAAAATCCCTAAGAATTGGTACTTAAAAATAGAGCTTTGACGTGGTACAATAAACTGTACATACATGGTTGATGGCTTCATACTAACATTCAACTTTGAGGATGATTGCCCATACATAGATTTGGCCCTTCAAACAATTAAGAAGAACATATTTGAGAATGTAACCCCATTGATATGGCAGCAACCTGATTGGGTTGTGTAGATAGAAAATGCAATAGAGTGCTATAAACTTACCACAGAGGAGGAAGAAGATCCTCGCAACATCGACATAGCAGAATCAGAAGGATACCGCTAAGTAACTAGACATAATCTAGAAATACTAGATATAATGAAGCCACTGAAGACCAAGAAGGTGAACATAGGATCATAGAAGGAACCCAAGTTATTTTATGGGAAATAAGTTGTGATTCCCATGGAGTACTAATGAGCACCAGTATTGCAGTAAGAATGTTGCAACTCTTAGGCTACAAGCTTTACTTTATCAACCCGGGGTTCATACAAACTTGGAGGTGATAGTGTTGTATACACAACTAAAAGTGATAGTTCTACCTTTTGTCACTTGTTCAGCTAGCGAGAGACCACTGGGGGTTTTCAGGACAGACTTCTATGGATTCAGAAGGAGCTTGGTTTCTTGATGAAAGAAAGCGAAATCTACTTTAAGAAAGAGCTTATCTATTGCAATAATGGAAAATATCAAAATTCAATGCTAAATCACATCATTTCCTAATTAACTGCTAAGAAACTATGCTTTGCAATAATTCTAAATTAGCATGAACCAAATGATACTATCTAATCATGGAAGTTAAAATCATCAAGCATCACTATTTTGCAAGTAAAGGGATTGAAATAACTTTGTTTTTGTCTTTTTGTTCTTTTCATGCAAAATGAAATATGCAAACTAATCCCTTATGGTGATGTGGCAGGTGGTTTAAGGATTTTTTAGGATGGATGGAAGGTTTAGGAGATGGCTGGATGGTGTGGGAGACCCTTGGGTGACCTTTGGGTGCTTCGTAGAGGTTTTCCCTCAATTCGGCCTCAAAACAAGCCACCACAGGAAAACCTACAGGATGTACTAGAAACCTACAGGATTCCCTGTATTTCTACAGGATGCAACCATGAGAAAAACGATGCGTGTTTGAGTGATGGAAAGCTTAGGGAAGGTGGTTGATGGGTGGAATGGAGTGAGAAGAGACCTAGGATCACTCAAAAGTCAACAGCAAGGTTAGGAGATGGTTGGATTCATTGAATGTGCTTGGAAGAATTTCTATGTAAAATGATGAAATTAGTGAAGGCAATGGTGAAAGAAAGGAATGATTATGGTGGATGAAGTGGAAAGTGATTGATGTCTATGAGGTCTCTGTCTTCTCCTCAAGCACATGTTGTGCATCAAACATGTATAATTTCCAAAAAGTCATGTAAACAATAAGCATTCTCATAAGCTAGAAAAGCATAATTAATGAACTAACTATCTACCTTATGTATGAGGAAAATAGCTTAAAGGAATGGAATCGAGGATGAGATCTACTACAAGAATGAAGATATTAGAGATGGCAATGCAATCCTACTTTTAAAAACTGATCAAATGCTAGCTTAAATATAGTAAACTCTAAATATTATGAAAAAAATAGAAATCTATGTTTCTGGGGCTGCATAAGGGTCCCTTCCTCAAATCACGATCCCAGAGGGAAGAAGTGAGGCCAAAACATCTGCTGATAGCCTTGTGGTTCTTCTTTTATCCATTCCAACCTGCTACTAAAGTAAGGCACAAATGGAAGAAAACTAATAAACAACCAATCAAATCTACACTACTTGCAATGAAAATACCTCTAAAGACAAATTAACAATGAAGCTATGAAACTAAGCTAAACATATAGATACAAAAAGAGGGGCCTTGGCTGCTAGGTTTGGGCCCTAACCCAAGAGCTTCAGCCCTCCGAGTTAACTCAATGTTGGCTCAAAACAAAACTCATTCTTATTACCAAAACAAAAAATTACATCAAAATATTCCACAAGTCTGGAGCTCGAAAATACTTAGAGTTTTACAACAAAAATTTGAATCCTAATGAGGCTCTAGGCCTCTCTACTTATACAATTGAAGTCCCTAACGAATTCCTTAAAATTAGGGAGGCTCGGCTCCCAAACTTGAGATAAACTAGCTCTTTGTCTCTCACTTGCTCGGCTGCCTTCTAATCCTCATGACTTGGCTGCTTGCACTTCGATCTAGTCTGATAAATGGAGGAATATTCGAATGGTGGAGAAGTAAATGAGGAGAATTTACCTCCAACAATCCCTCTCCCTTGTCTCATTCGAGTTTCAACCTTATTCTTTGCCAAAATTCCTTGATTTCCTCCTTTAAACCTGCATTCAATGCATATTAGTCCACTAGGCATGATATCGCACTCTAACTCATCTCATAAATAAAATATAATAAAAAACATTAATAAGTTGTGAGAAAATTTGGTTTGACTAAGCTAGGAGGTGAACTAAGGCCCATATAATTACCCAATTATGAGGCTCGTCATCACCCCCTTACTGAAAGTGTTGCTCACCCTCTGAGCAACTCAATCAATATCCATATCCTTCATAGCTCTAGTGGCATCCCTTACATCCCATGCCTCTGCTGTGGTTTCCTCTTCTTATTCATAGAAACTTGCTTTCTTTTCTACCTCCTCCCACTGCCTCTTTCTTCTTCTTCATTCCTTCCTTCTAGCATTCATAAGAGTAATGGTGGACTGAGTTTCAAGCCAATCCAATTGACTTTGAGCCTTTGCATAGATTGCTTGTACATGGGTGTCATGTTCAGTGCTTCCCTCATCCTTTGAGGAGATTGGTACTCTCTTATCTTTAAGTTGTATGGAAATGTGTTCCATCTCCTTAGGCAAGCATGTATGTTGTCATCCCCTAACAACCTGAACATGTCCTCAAAATGTGAAATTGCTTGCTCTTGGGTAGCAAGATACCTGGGTGCAAGTTGACGATCATTTGCAATTAAATTATGTGTTCTGATGATATCCATTGGATTGGACTGTTATGCTCTAATCATAAGAGGTTTTGTTTGTTCTATTGCCAAGATCCTTTTCATTTATGTAGCCCTTGCTTCCTCATGGTTCATCTATGATGCCAAAGCCATCAATTGTAAATCTCCTAGCTTGGCATTAGGGTCCCATGCATTCCTGTTTGTTAAGGCCATATTATGCAAATAAGACTCAGACATCTTGGCCCTATCTTTTAGTGTGCTCTTATGACAAAGATCAATGAACTACCTTTAGTCCTAAAATGGCATAGTGCCCCTCTATGTTAGGGTCTTAATTTGGAACTGCAACCACTATTCCTTAAGGTATAGGGCATAGGATTTAGCTGGCATCCTACATTGGATCTCTTCCAAAGAGAAACTGACCATACATGCCAATTGGTTCTCTCTTTCTTGCAGTTGTCCTTTCAACCATGTATTTTTTGTCTCTAACTGATTTCTCATTATGGCCTCTCTGTCTCTCAAGCTACTTAATTCTTTGCCCATCTCCTTTAGCTTCTCCTCCATGTGACCAATGTCTTCCACCCCCTTGGATTTGGCAATCTGCATCCATCAATGAGTTCTAGCTCTCTCCTTCTCAAGCTCAAAGAATAGTGGAATAGCAAATTTTTGTGGAATGACCTTGCCCCCTTCAATAATCTATAATAAGAGTCAAGGTTAGGTTGGGGGTTGGGTTCCTTTAACTCTAGGTCCTCTTCTTTGGTTTCTTGCTATAGGATTCCCTCCTTATCCAATTTTTTAGTCTCCTGTAGGTTTAACAAAGTATCTTGTAGGACTGCTTCAGCGTCCTGTAGATCCTGTAGTGTATCCTGTAGGATTTCTTTTCCTTTGGATGAGGTGGATCTAGTTATAGGCCTTTTCACATAGGTGATAGGAGACTTAGGAGGAGGCATTTTCTCCTACTGTTTAGGTGAGTCCTCAATCATAATGGGAATTTTGGTTGGTGTTTGGGGTTTTCCCTGCCTTATCCTTGTGATTTTCCTTGTCCTGAAATATAAGGGGGTTTGCATCTATCTTTTGCCTTTCTGTTTTATAGGGGTGCTAAGAGTAGTGAAAGCAGCTATTGATTCTCTCTTAGTGGCCTTTGGAGACACCCTAGGTGACTCCTTGTCTTCTGCCTCCTCTTTTTCATTGTCCTTTTCCTCTCTGTTTTTCCTCTCCCCTTCTCCTTCTAGCTCCTCATCTTGTTTATCATCCTCTTCTTTGTAATCTTCCTCTATTTCCTCATAATTCTCTTTCTCTTTATCCTCTTCTTCTTCATCTTCTTCCTCATCTATCTCATATTCGTTCTACTCTACTTCTTCTTCCTTTGCTTCAGTCTCTTCCTTAGCCTTTTCACTGACAGTAGGACTAACATCATATTTGAGAGCCTTGATGTCCTCCTTTGTCGGCATGTCTCTAAAAATTTATCATTGGATAGGAATTTTGAGGTTTTGGAGGGAATCTTCTATGATGATTCTGATTAATCATGATGAGCTAATTGTTGGGAATTTCCCCAATGCACCTTTATGCTTGTGTCTATCAGTGATTGCAGAAGGAAGTATGGTATGCTGAGCCTGTGGTGAGGAGGTGTTTCTGCTCCAAACCTCAACTCTTCAAGAAGCCTAAGGTGATAGCCATAGACCATACTATACCTACCCTCACATTATATGTATTTGATAAGTTGGTAGCTCACCTCATTCCAGGGATATGGCAGGATTTCTCTCCTTACTCCATTCTTGTCCTCAATGGGTTCCTCACCTTCTAAAAATATTTTCCTCTTGGAAATCTGGTTATCTCCCTTGTCTTCCTTCCTCCATGTTACTCCTAGGGGAAGTGTGGTAACTTTGTTGATGAGTTTAGGGGTGAGATCTATGGAGAGGCTTCTTACCACAATAGTTGCATGGACTCTAGTAAGTGGAATGAGGGAGAGAGAAAACTCTCAGGCCACTTCATCATCATACCCTCTTAATTTTTTGAAATACCCCATCCAATTATGCCTTGTGAAGATTTCTAGCACCTGAGGGTGTTGTTGAATTCTCACAGTGTTAATGGGCTCTCTTCTATTAAACCCTCATGTCATCTTGGTTTTTGAAGTTTTATGGAATGAGAGGGTTGATACAATTGTTAAATGCAGTAGTAAATAACTAAAATGATTGTGTGGACAATTCCCTTACATAGCTGCCAAATTCACACAAACTAGAGGATTTCTTGTTCAATTCACTTGGAAAAAGGAAAGTAATTATAGAGCCTACATCTTCATAGTGTTTTCTATGGCCAACCCCCATGTTTTCCCCTCTGAAACTCCTCTTGACCAATCCTGTAGATTGTCTTTGCGTATCTTGTAGGAATCCTGTGTGCAATCCTATAGGATTTCCTGTGCAATCCTATAGGATTTCCTGTGCAATCCTATAGGAAGTTTTGTGCAGAAAAACGATGGAGTTTTCCTCCTTTGTAGGTGTCCTAGGTATGAGAGTGACTTTTGCAAGAGTGAGCCTCGAGGAAATGCATGCATGAGTGCATGGGGATCAACAAATATTTCTACTTATGGCCGACTTATGTGAGGTGGTGTGCTGGCAGCGGAGGTACGTTTTCTATTTTTGGACCGTTCGTCCCCACTACCACCTCATCATTTCTCCCTCCTCGTAATCAACTCTGAGTTCATGCCTCTCTAGAACTAATTTTTTTTTGTCCTGCTCTTCTCCTTTTTTGACTTGATTGTTGCCACGTGTGGGAGGACCAACTGTTTTGTCTTCATCAACTAAACGAAGGTGGCCAAGTTAAGTAACCACCTTTCGCTTATAAACCAACTTACTCGTAACCTTTACATATTTTGACTACATTATGCAAATGAGAGAGTGAGAGAGATACTTACCTGTGTTACTAACCCTTGCTATAGTTGTTGAAGACCGAAGGTGTTTGATGTGTGTTGGATGCATGCTATTTTTCCTCTTTTTTGTTTTTTATTGCTCCCTGATGATTCCTTTGATGTGCAGGTACCTGGTGTTGAAGATGTCGGTGCTGTTGTTGCTTTGGAGCTCCTTCTACTCTTGGATCATTATGTTGGAAGCTTGTTGTGATCATGATTTGTATTCTGTGGGATAGGCTGCTACAGGATTTCCTACAGGATGTCCTGTAGCTGCTTCTCCCTCAAAACTCTTAATCATACACTCTGCTGGGATTTTGAGGATGGTGACATGGATCTAGAGGAGTGGAAAAAATGGAATAAATGGTGGATTAATGAATGAAAATGAGTGGAAAAAATGGAAGAAATGATGGAGTGATGAATGACAATGAGTGGAAACAATGGAAGAAATGGTGGAGTGATGAATGACAATGAGTGGAAAAATAACAATGTGAGTGCAATATGTCTCTTTTTGATCCTCCTTTGTTCTTTGATCATCCTCCTTGCTGACCTACAAATAGAAATTTTCATGATTTTTTTTTTTTTGAAAACAACTAGGCTGCCTCTAAGAGGTTTTCATCCTAGATGTTTGCCCTAGACACCTCAAGAGAGGATTTCACCCAGGGATCTTTTTTTTTTGTGACACCATTGGGTCGCCCCAAGAGATTTTCAGCCCAATAGTGGGACTCAGGTGCCTCATGGAGGTTTTCACTTGAGTCCTTATTTTTCTTTTTTTTCTTAGTGATTTGATGAGGTAGGAGCTGAAACTTGCCCCACTACCATCATTATTTTATTGATACCATCAGTGAACTCTTTCTTTGACAATGGTCATTTGTAAACTTTCAATCGGTATCCATTAACAAGTAAATGAATGGCCTCTTCATCTATGGTTCTGATCTGCACTGAACCATTATCATGACATCTCTCTATAACATAAGGTCGTGTCCATCTTATCCCGAACTTGCCCTTAAAGTCTTTATATATAGAATCATATAGCAAGGCCCAATCACCTTCTTGAAATTGTTTATCCTTGATGTTTTTATCATGCCATATCTTCCTTTGAAGTTGGGTTACCTCTGTGTGCAGGAGGGCTTGCATTTTGAACTCATCTAAACCATTTAACTGCAGCAATCTCTCTTTTTTTGAACTGCTGAGATCTAGATCTTGTCGGGTTGCCATTCTTAGTGTGTTATACTCGAATTCAATGGACAACAGGGATTTCTTCCCATAGACCAGCTCATAAGGTGTGAATCCAGTGATGGTATTCCAGGTGGTATTATAGGCCTAGGTCACCTGGACTAGTCTATCTGCCCAATTTTTTCTGTTGTTGTCAACCACTTTGGTCAAGATGCATTCCAGCGCTCTATTAGTCACCTCCACTTTCCCATTAGCTTGTGGGTGATAGGGAGTGGAGGTCATATGCTTGATCTTTTTCTAGCTAAGCAAGTCTTCAATCATGTTGGAGGTAAACAGGTTGCCTTGATGAGTGACCAGTTCTCTAAGGTACCCAAATTTGTAAAATACATTCTCCCTTAAGAACTCATCCACCCTCTCCTCTGTTGTTGCCTTAATTGCCTTAGATTCAGCCCACTTAGTCAGATAGTCAATGCACACAATGATGTACTATTTTTTCTTGGAAGGAGGGTCAATAGGTCCATTGAAGTCCATGCCCCACTTATCAAATGGCTCCAAAGTCACTTGAGGCTGCAGAGGCATTTCATCCCTTGGAGTAGGCTTTCCCATCCTTTGGCACTAATCACACTAACTAGTATATCTTTTCACATCTTGATGAAGAGTGGACCAATAATATCCTGCTTGTAATACCTTGAATATTTTCCTCTTTGTTGCAAAGTGACCTCCACAAGGCCCAACATGATAGGTCAGAAGGATGTCAAAGACTTCATCCTCCCTGACACACCTTCTCAAGATTTGATCTGGGCCAAGTTTAAAGAGATTTCCCCCAATCCAAGTGAAAGGGGCAATCCCTTATAATCTTGTTTTTCTCTTTGGAAGACAAGTTCGGTGGGAACTGTGCAGATACCAAATAGTTTGCTATATCAGCAAACCATGGAGAGAGAACTGAAATGGAAAACAAGTGCTTATCTGGTAACTGGTCACCAACCATTTCCTCTTCACCTGAAGGCAAAGTTAATCTGGACAAAAATTCTGCAACAACATTTTCCTTACCAGGCTCATCAACAATAGTTATATTAAATTGCTCTAATAAAAGCAACCATCTTATAATACGAGCATTCACATCGGGTTTATTCATTAAATATTTGATTGCAGCATGGTCAGTATGGAAAAATGTTTGATAGCCTGTAATATAATGCCTAAATTTGTTCAATGAATGCACAACAGCCAAAAGCTCCTTTTCGATCACTGTGTAGTTCAGTTTGGCCTTTGACAGATTCTTACTGATAAATTAAATGGCATAAGGCAATTTTTCATCTATTTGACCTAGGGTTGCTCCTATGGCTTTGTGTGAGGCATCAACATGAATGTGAAAAGGAAGGGCCCAGTTTGGGCCTCAGATAAATTGGGCAGTGGTTAACTTCTTCTTCAAGATGTCCAAGGCCACTTGACAACTTTTTGACCATATAAACTCAGAGTCCTTGGCCAACAACCCAAATAAAGGAGAGGCCAAGTTGCTGAAATCCTTTATGAACCTTCAGTAGTATCCAGCTAATCCTAGGAAACTTCCGACATCTCTCTGCTTCTGAGGAGGTGAGACCCTTTGGATAATAGTTATTTTGTTGGGGTCCACATACAGTGCTTGTTGAGATATTGAATGACCCAGCACAGTCCCTTCAGTCATCAAAAATTCACATTTCTCGAGACTGAGAGATAGGTTCATGTCAATGCATTTATGTAGTACCTTACCTAAGTTAGACAAATCCTCCTCGCAATCACCCCCATAAGGTGTGAAATCATCCATATAGATTTCTACCGCATCCTGGGCCAACTCAGCGAAGATACTCAAGACTGCTCTATGAAACGTGGTAGGAGAATTGCATAGGCTAAAAGGAAGGAACCTATTGGAAAAAGTGCCCCAAGGACAAGTAAAGGTGGCTTTATCTTGGTATTCTGGGCTAATCTAGATTTGGTTGTACCCGTTGAATCCATCTAGGAAAGAGAAAAACTTTTTCCCTTCCAGGCCATCTAGCACTTGGTTGATGAAAGGTAGAGGGAAATGGTCCTTCTTTGTGGCTTTGTTTAGTTCCCTGTAATCAACACAAATCCTCCACTTAGCATTTTTCTTGGGAACTAACACCAGAGGGGAGACCCACTCACTGTCAGAGATAGGATAAATGAATCCTTTATCTAGCAATTTTTGTAGTTCCTCTTTGATTATATCTTTAAGAGTTGGATTCGTCCTCCTTTGGGGTTTTTGGACTGGCTTGCAACCTTCCTTTATATAGATATGGTGAGTACACATTGAGGGGTGTACTCCCTTCATTTCTTTGTAACTCCAAGTGAAGGCATCCAGATGTTCCTTTAGCATGTTTCACAACCTCCCCTCTTGGAGAATAGAAAGAGATGGATTAATTTTCAAAGTTTTCTGAAGGCCGAATTCTATGGTTTTGACATGGAGAGGACTGGAATTGGCCAAGTACAGATCAATTGGATGGTCGTTCTGGGTTTCCTTTACTACTTCTTCTAGGGACAATGTACTGGGAGTTGGACTTTGGAGCAGGTATTCAATCAAATTGTCTTCATCCTGTGGTCCTCCTCCCATGGTTGTTTCTAAGGTATACATTTGAACAGTATGTTGAAAATAACACTGAGAGGTGGGGTGAATCAGTATTATCAAGTCAAATAATTCTTCATTTTCAAACTTAGATATACACTACTTCAGATATGGAAACCAGCGTATACACGCAACTGTGTCTACAACAACTAGCATATATTCAGTAAACTTAATATTTAATTAGTCTATTTGATCTTTAATCCATGCATCTGAACTTCATTAAGCATAAGGATAGTAAACAGGTGCAGTAAATAGAACAGATCACCACACATATGAACACAAGATATAAGGTGGAAACCCAATGTGGGTGAAAACCACCTGCTGCAATGCTTCTCTATCTTCTTGTTAATAAGAAACTTCTTTTTATGATATTTCTGTATGGGTGCAGTCTTATACCAGTACGCAGCCTTCTACCTACAGAAGGCTACAACCTTCTCCCGTTCTCCAGCTTCTCCTGGAAGGGAGCTACAACCCCCTTAGCTCTTGTACTAGCTGATGTACTAGTACATAGGTGCTAACCTATAGAAGGCTACAACCTTCTCTTTTCTTCTAGGGACCACGTTCCATAAATTTTCAGACTAGATCCATAAGTAACATCAATCGAACATCAAATATATCTGCATCAACCAATCCCTTTTGCACCAACCAAAACTGAATCAATCAATCACTTCTCTGATTGTCTTAACCAGAATACAGTAACAGTAACTAGACACCAATCCTAAACCCAGAATACTGCAGCAATAAACAGAAGTAGCTAAAACATATTTTATGAGACGTACGCTACTTCAAGATGAAGAACCTACATACATACGCTTCTGTATTAAGGCAAACCAGCGTATACATCATTTTGAATTACCGACCCAGTGTGTATATGCGCATTTGTTGTGCCGAACCTGCGTACAGATCTATAAAAGATAATTTACCCTTTTCAATTATTCAGACATCAGTTATACCCAGATTATCAAATTTATAGATCAAGTCATGTGCCAAATATAACAAATCAAAATCACACAAAGATACTACAATTCAAACCTTTAAGATCTTGACCCATCAATATAACTTATCCTTCTTCTAGCGCTCCGTTTCCTCCTTGGTTCAGATCCAGCTATGCACCATAACCCAATAACCAGTATTCTAGATCTTTCTCTTCATAAGATATTCAATCCTTGAGTGAATGCCTTTGCCTAATGATCTCCTTCCCCTTTTATAGTCTTAGGCCTTACTCAATACCATGGTCCAAAACCACTTAGAACCAATACCTGGGTCCAAATACCTAGGTTCAACACTTCAGACGAGATATCATGGTTCAAAACCATAGGTCCAAATACCAAGGACCAAATACCATGGACTAAAAATAAGTTTTCCCACATGTACGTGCTTTTTCGTGTATGAAAGTGCGTGCATACACATACGCGACTTTTGATCGGAGATCCCACGTGCATACGCGACTTGGTTAAGAGGAAACTGCGTATATCTCTTTTTCTTTTATTCTGAAAGCCTGAACTGTGATCCGTCATCTGAGTGAGTTGCCATCAAGGACAACACCTGTGTCATAGTTCCAAACCTGTGTCATAATGCCAACATAGTATAAACTTCATCTTCTTCCTCCTCTTCCAACCATAAAGGTAAATCGTGTTCTAGAGATGGTTGAGCATGAGGGTATAGGACTAACTGCTTGGACATATGCCCATTCTTGATGGTCATATTACCATCTCTGCAGTTGATGTAAGCATCGACAGTGGCCAACCAGCGCCTCCCAAGGATGAGAGGGTAACCATTAAGCTTAGCCTTAGGCTGGAAAACTAGGAAATCTGCAAGATACTTCCAAGAGTCAATGGAGATCATCACATCCTCCATAATCCCCTCAGGGGTCACTGTGGAGCGGTCTGCAAGTTGCAGGACTATTGTGGTCTTTCTCAATGAACCGTGGAGGTTGAGGTTGAGCATGGTTTCCTTCGTCATCATATTAATGGCAGCCTATATATCGATCAAAGTGTGTGGGACATGTTAGGTTCCTATACCAATAGAATTCATGATTTTGAATGACTAAGGTTAAGCCTTGTAATATTGTACATACCTTTGCTTTCTGCAAATGTTTTCCATATTATAAAAATTAAAAAATGTAAAGAGGGTATGTCCTAAAAGAAAAATCAAAGGACAAAAAAGAATAAGAGAAGGTCAAAAAAATGAAAGTATATGAACCCAAAAAACAAAAGGACCAGGAAAGTGTACAAGTCTAAATGCCACTAATATTTACTTTATGCATAATAATGATTGTGTGCAACTTGTTATTCATGCCACAATCCATGGTAATCAAACTGTTTAATCTTGATTATTTCATGCTTTGTATTTTATGTTTATAGTTAGAGAATAAAATCTGACCAAATAGTTTAATCTTGGCAGATCATTAGATAGGTAGAGAAAATAAAAGGATCTCATAAGCTTAATCTGAGCCCTTGGATGATATAAGGTTAGAAATAGATAGATTAATTTTCAAAAGAAAAAATATAGAATAAGGGTTTGCTAGCCTAAATGCACCCAAAGAAATGAAGAAAACATGTTAGAGGTAAGAAATGGGTAAGTAGAAGACAGGTTGTTGAACTACAAATTTAATTGGATCGAAACACATGCATCATGCTTAGATACATATTTCAACATGTATGATCAATTATGGAAGCAAACGCAAAGGTTTACAAGTTCATGTGATTAACTCCCCCTCATTCATTTTTTCCCCTATACTTACTAATTTCCTATCCACAAGTATGTTCTAGTACATTAAATCCTACAAGTCAAAGAGGCTCAGATCATTTCTATGACTTTTGGTTGGATCGGACCCTCGGCTTAATGACTTATGGACACAAGTGCAAGAATCCCATTCATACAATCCATTTCCCCTCATCACCCTAAGAAAACCCCTTTTCCTAAGGTTAAACACTATTTTCCTAGGAAAAGTGAAAACCCCCATGTAAATCCCTTTTCGCTCAAAAAACCCACAAAAAACCTTTTATCCGAAGTATAAAGAAAAGCGCAAAATGCATGCATTTTATCTTTTTACTTAGGAAAAACCCACTCCACCCATCCCATTTCATATTAATTATTAATTTTATTATATAATTCTCAATATAACCCTTTTCCCGTATATGGACTAAATCCCTACATAAATACCCCCAACCCTTAGTTTTAATAGAAACTAATACATTTACCCCTTATCCTAACAAAACTAATAAATCCCCCATTAACCCCAAATAAACACAAATCACTTCTGATTAAGGCTTCGGGCCCCCCAAGCCTCTGTACATTTCCTTCGTGTTGTTTTACGACCCGATCACCATCCGATCAACTACACCCTAATCCAACGATGCGCAGCTGTATCAGCCTCACCTCACGCCCGAATTTTACCCAAAGAGTTACACACCTTCATTAAGCCTCACCTGATGGCTTTAAACCTGTGATTAATCCTTAAATAATTTTATATCGTCGAAGATTAAAGCATTGGGCCTCACCTAAACCCAAGCTTTTATAACCCACGCGTTTCCCTTTCCTGATTGCCGTCCATTAAACATCCACCAAAATCCAATGCTCCATAGCCATATCGGCCGCACTCGATGGCTAAGCGTTACCTGCCCAATAAGGTAGTTTTCTCCGACCCCCTGATGGCTACGTGTCAAGCGCCGGAGTATATCGGGTGACCCCTCCTAGAACTTCCCTCGCCTCATAAGTGGTGCGACAACCCCCCAATACTGACTCCATGCCAACCCGATAAACCACCTATTATCCATAAATATGAACTTTCACGCCAAGTTTAAAAAGTTTCCCGTTAAGCTTAAAACCCAAAAAACCTTCGTTTTTATGCCTTTCGCCCATTTCACAGTATAAACCCATTAAACCCTTCAGTGCCACCCTGAACCTATGTAACACCATTTGACCTCCAATTGCGTTCAGAACACTACCACGACTCCTTAGTCATCCCTGTGCAAACAAAGCCATCAAGTGTCTTTCTAGCCGATCAAGGTTTTCTTAATTATTGTTGAGCTTTGTAGGCAATTAGCTGAAGACCAGAGCTTGGATAAACAGTTTTGATACTAGTTGCAGAACCTATTTACTCCAAGAATCGACAAGAAACCTATTAAAAGCCTATATTCAGAAGAAGAAGACCATTATACAAGGAACAAAAATGAAGACGGCCACACACAGAGCTGAGAAGAAAACACTTATACAGAGCATTGACGGTCAAAACAGAGGAGCCAGACCGAAGATGCAGTTAGAAGACAAATAAATGAAACATATAGAGACTTTATCAATATCCACTTCCCGATGTTGATACACATAAAAACAAAATAATTTGTTGTTGAAACACATAGTAAAAGGTTAAATTGTACAGTAAAAGGGAAAGCAAAGTGAAGGATAAAGACAGGTCATCAGAGTGAAAGAGTATCAGAGTCAGAGAGTATCATATGAAAGTCTGAAGTAAACAAAGCCTCCAACGTAATGATTCAAACAACAAAGAGCATAAATATATAAAATCAAACCATAAAAGCCAGCAGTACCAAAATAAAAGTTATAGCATGAAAGCAATTCACTAGTTATCTCTATCTTCCTATGAGAAGATATTTGTATTTCCTAGATTAAATCTCAAGTCAGTGTAAGATATTTGTAATAAAACCTTAGTATAAATACTTCATAATTCGAAGTATGTAGGGTGATTCTTAGACATTTCTATAGACTTCTTGATCAAAACACTGTAAATCCATTGGAGCATTGACTAAGCCAGCAAGTTGGATTGATGAATAAAGACCAGATATTTCAAAGGATTCATATGTAGTTCGAAGTGCAGACAAGTATTTTCTCATGTTGTTGTTCTCTTTCTTAAAGATTTTTCCATAATGTTTATCTAAATCTGAATGCCATAACTGGAGTATTGTATCAGAATTTGTTTAATTACACTCTATTATAACAGTTAAGCAAATACATGTTTTCTATTGATAATCTAAGTTAAGGAATTCTTAATTGGTCCTTAGTTTACGTTGTTTCCTTATAATCTGTAGCAAAGGATTCTTAATTGCCCTTTGTTTCCGATTACCCTTTGTTCCTCATTTCAATCCCAGCCTGAGAATTCTTAATTGCTCCCTCACCCTAGTTAAAACATTTTCCACACCTTTGGCCTAAAGACCTACACTCTACTTTGCTATCTTTCCCTTTGAACATTCCCTTTAGTGAGTTGATCCAGTCCTGCTACTCTTCTATTGACTCCATAGCCGAATGGACTAGAGACATCATTCTATCCATCTGTTTAAAGGGTCCCACCACCCAATCTTCAATACAAAGCAAAAACCCCCTGAACATTAAGAACTAGCGTAAAATCCCATCAAACAAAGCTAAATCATATAGAGAGAGCCCTCTCTGGACGTAGGTTGGATAGAGACTATGCCCAAAAGTTGGTTTATGGTTACCTCGGTCATTTTCTTTCTTCTAATAACTTCTAGAGAAAATTCTAAGTGATAACATAGTGGCGACTCCACTAGGGAACCAGCAATTCCTCAATCCTAATAAGGTTTTAAGAAAATTCTAATTCTATATTTTGAGCCTCTTAAAGTAGTTTGTTAGAAGTTATATTGAAAAAATCTCACAAAAACAATTAAAAAAAATTTAAATTCTAGCTTCTAGGAAGACTCATTTTACGAGGGCTAATCCAAATCCCAACGCTCCCCTAGTAGTTGATAATCCCAACCTGATTTCAAGAAAATCTAAAAAAGAAGAAGGTTCAGTTAGTCAAATACCTTTAGTTAAAGCTAATTCATGTCCCGACGAGCGGTTATTTTTACAAGATCTTCCCTTTGATGAGCAATTTGGTCTTTCATTATTTAAAACAAAATCTGAAAGCACAATATACGAAACTATTCTAGATCCTGATTTCATTGCAGGCCTTGAAGTCCAACAGGCCAACAGATCAATTGATGAGTACATTATGAAATCTCCACAATCATCCATTAATACTACGACTACCCCTGATTCTTCTGAACAGTTCTCCACTACTTTGAGTTCACCATTATTCCCTTCGACTTCAATACCTTCTAAATTCCATTCTACACCACCATTTACACCTTCACTCCCTCACCAGCCTATCATTACTCATTCACCACCTACTTTTCCTGGTGCTTCATCCACTACTGCATTAATTCCAAGTATATCAACCCCTCCAAACCAATAGCAATGGCAAACAAATATGCTCCTCTTGTTTTACCTGCCCAACTTCATGCTATGCCTGCATATTATCAGAGTAAGATTCCCTTGTTCGATGCTACTGGTCAGTACAATGCCCAGCAGCATGTAAACAAGATGTCTAACTTCTTTGAACTACATGAAATAGATGAAGCCGATGTCCCGATGAGACTCTTTGACCAAACTTTGACTAGTGATGTTAAGAAGTGGTTTAAAGCCTTTCTTGCCAACCATATAGAAGACCTAGCAAATTTATAAAGGTTGTTTATTGATAGGTGGATTAAAAAAAAAAAATATATATATATATATATATATATATATATATATATATATATATATATATATATATATATATATAATATATATATATATAATATATAATATATATATATATATATATATATATATATATATATATATATATATTATATATTATATATATATATATATAATAATAATAATAAATAAATAAATAAATAAATAAAATAATAATAATAATAATAATAATAATAAATAAAAATAAAAATAAAAATAAAAAATAAATAAAATAAAAAAATCCCTTACAAATCCTTTCAGAATATGAAAATATTAGGAGAGGACCTAATGAAACTATTCAAGATTACTGCACTAGATTCAATAACATATATAATGCAATCCCAGTTAACCTTAGACCCCCACCTAAATTAGCATTAATAAAGTTCCCTGATGGTTTTGATACCGATATGTCATACCAACTCAGGGAAAGAAACCCCCCAACATTAGAAGAAATGCAAAGTGTAGCTGTTAGTGTAGAAGCTAATTTGTTAGCTAAAAGGGCTAGAGTTAGAAATGAAAAGAGAACTGCTAAGGATGAAACTTCACCATCTGACATTAAAATAGATAACTTGGCCAAAAACATGGAAAGAATAATGGAGAGAATAGGTAACATGGAAAGGAAACCCCGACGGGATAATCAACAAGCACCTCCAATTAGAAACCCAAATTTCAGAAACAACCAAAACATGGGGAAAAATGGACTAGATCATAACATAAGGCCTTGTTTTCAAGAAAATTGTGTAGAGACACCCCAGCCAGAAAATCCAAAGCATGATACGCAAATTAACCTAATGGGAATAAATGATGAGGACACTATTTTTCTAACCTGAGATGAGCAGGAACTGTATATGCTACAGCAATTATAGGTACAGTCTGGTGAATCATTTGATTATAAACAAGGATATGACTGCCATTTTCAAAGTTCATAAACAGTATAATCTAAGAAGAAAAAAGAATGTTAATGTCCCTGAACAAACTAGGAAAACGCCCAAAACCAACCCAAGAAAATAAAATAAGCCCTTGTTTCAAAGATCCTCCAAATTCTCCCTAGGCAAAACCCAAATTATTCTGGCCCCACAATTGTAGATATAACCTATGATCAACCTTCTGCTGATCAACCATCCACTTCAATTCCACTTGAAAATCCACATAAAGAGATCCCCAATAGAGAAAAAGAAGACAATCCTACTCAAATCCCTGCTACAAAGACTCCAAACCTTCAAACAGAAAATTCCTCTTTGCCATTCAATTTAAGAGCAGGATAGCAAAGCTAAAGATTCTAGTCCCTTTAACAGAACTAATCAAGAATGAACCTTATAAATCACAGATAAACCAAACCTTAAACATTGTTCAAAATGAGGATTCAGTTAACTTGTTTGATGACCAAATAGAACTCATATTTAGTCCAGATGTTAATGGAAAACCATTAGAAGGAGGAGTTCCACCTTTTTACATTAGCCTTAGTATCCATGACAAAATTCTCCACAATGCAATGTTGGATTCTAGGGCCTCTCACAATTTAATACCCAAATCAGTAATGGAGAAATTGAACCTAGACATTACAAGGCCTTACAAAGACTTATTCTCATTTGACTCTACTCAAGTAAAGGGTCTAGGATGGATTAAAGACCTATGTGTTACTTTAGTCCAATATCCTACCAAAAGCATCCTTATGGACATTGTAGTTACTGGCATCCCACCAAAGTATGGCATGCTATTATCCAGATCATGGGGAGCCAAACTTCAGGGATCTCTACAACTAGATATGTCATATAAAACAATTTTTGTTCTTGGACAACCTAAGAAACTATATCGAGAAACCTTAATGAAATATATGGTAAGTAGCCAAGATCGGCCTCAAAACTTTCCCATCTACTCCATACATTCATATACTGATTCTTTTATCTTGTATAATGATGATCAAACACAAGAAACACTTTTAAACAGTATTGATACAGAACCAAAAGAAATTGCAGTTTCTACACAAAATGAAACCAACCAGACTACAGAGCTATTCAATGAACAAGAAGGTCTAATCGATGTGAATGATGGAAAAAATTTGCACCAGATAGTGAAAATTATGATCATGAGATATTATGGCATTTAGAATTTGATGGATCAGTCAATAGGTTAGGAGTGGGAGCAGGAGTGTGGATGTATAATTTGGAGAACAATTACTCAGAAGGCCATGCATATAGATTGAATTTTAAATGTACAAATAACATAGCTGAATACAAAGCATTAATTTTAGGTCTTAAGTTAGTTAGGAATCTAGGAGCTAAAAGAATCGATGTGAATGATGGAAAAAATTTGCACCAGATAGTGAAAATTATGATCATGAGATATTATGGCATTTAGAATTTGATGGATCAGTCAATAGGTTAGGGGTGGGAGCAGGAGTGTGGATGTATAATTTGGAGAACAATTACTCAGAAGGCCATGCATATAGATTGAATTTTAAATGTACAAATAACATAGCTGAATACAAAGCATTAATTTTAGGTCTTAAGTTAGTTAGGAATCTAGGAGCTAAAAGAGTTTTTGTCATGGGAGACTCTGAACTAATTGTAAAACAGATTGATGTTGTATATATGACAAAAGACCCTAGATTAAGTTGTTATAGAGACACTATTGTAGAAATACTTGACACTTTCCTATAAACAAAGCTTGCAGTAATCCCTAGAAAATATAACATGAAAGCCCATAGTTTAGCAATGTTTGCCAGCACTTGTAAATTACCCTTCCAATCTAACTATCAGTACACTGCTGAAGTTAGGCACAGACTTGCAATTCTAGATAATTTGAAGAATTGGTAAATATTTTATAATGATAAACAGATAAATAAATTTTTACTTTCAGAAGAAGGGTTTGTAAATAACAATATAGATACTGATACATCCATAGATCCTGACACTAAGGATAAGATAGAAATAAATGAGATAGAAGATGATAAAACAGATAAACTTAACCCAACTAAATTTATCAAATCAGATGTAGATAACTTAGAGCTAATGGAGATTGATGAAATGATCAATGAAGAAATTGAAGTAATTAATCTCAAGGATAACTTCTTACCAAAGGGATTAACCCCTCTGGAAGATTTATTTGATTCAAATGATGTTCCTAGGAGACCTAAAATGAAACCATTAAGGTCTGATATAAAGGAATGTAATATAGGCACTGATGAAAATACTAAATTGATCAAACTTTCAAAATCATTACCTTCGACTGAAAAAGTGAAATACATTGAGTTGTTGAAATAATTTAGGGATATTTTTGCTTGGAGTTACAAGGACATTAAATCCTATGACACCAACATCATCTAACACACAATTCCCATTAAACAAAATCAAAAGCCTTTCAAACAAAAACCAAGAAGGATCAATCTTGTCTTATTACCTATGATTGAAAAAGAAATTCAGAGGATGTATGATGCCAAAATAATTGCACCAATCAGATTTTCTGATTGGGTCTCAAACTTGGTGCCAACTAGAAAGAAAACTGGTGAGATCAGACTCTGTGTGGATCACATAAACCTCAACAAAGTGTCACTTAAAGATAATTACCCTCTCCCCAAAATGGACCACATTTTACAGAGAGTAGTTGGATCAACCAGAATCTCATTGTTGGATGGGTTTTCTGGTTATAATCAAATCTTAGTTCATCTAGATGACCAACCCAAAAATTCCTTTACTACTCCTTGGGGCACTTTTGTGTATGTGAAAATGCCTTTTGGGCTAATGAATGCAGGAGCCACTTTCCATAGGGCTATGGATATAGCCTATGCTAAAGAAATTCATGATTTCTTGGTGATATATCTAGATGATATTACTGTATTTTCAAAGTCTGACAATCAACATTTGGATCATCTAAGGCAATTTTTTATTAAATGCAGGAAGTTTGGAATCTCCTTGAACCCCAAAAAGTCCTTATTTGGGTTAGAGGAAGGAAAGTTGTTAGGTCACATAATTTCAAAAGATGGTATAAGAATAGACCCTGCAAGAATAGAAGCCATCTTACAAATAAGATACCCCAGGAACATTAGAGAATTACAAGCTTTCTTAGCAAAAATTAATTTTCTTAGAAGATTTATATCTAATCTAGCAGAATTAATTAGATCACTAAACAACATGCTGAAAAAGGACTCCACCTTAAAATGGATTTTTGAGGCTAAGAAATCCTTTGAAGACATCAAACTAGCCTTAACTAAAACACTTGTATTAATCAGTCCTAAATTTTACAGAGATTTCATCTTCTTTTCCTTTGCTTCAGAGCACACAATAGCTGTAGTCTTATTACTGAAAAATGACCAGGGCTATGAACAACCCATTGCTTCCTTTAGTAAAGCCCTGAGAGATGCCCCCTTGAAATATAACATAATGGAAAAACAGGCCTTGGCTTTGGTCAAAGCCATTAAGGATTTTAGGGTATACATCTTATATTGTCACATAGTAGCCTACGTTCCCAATTCATTAGTTAAAGATATCCTAACTCAGGATGGTCTTGATGGAAAGAGAAGAAAGTGGATTGCTACTATTTTAGAGTATGATATAGAAATTAAACCTACAAAGTTAATCAAGGGCCAAGGTTTAGCCAAGCTCATGGTTCAATTGAACTGTGAGGCCTTGGATATAAACTTTATTGCAGCAATAGATAATGAAGAGGAGATGGCGACTCCATTAATCAGCCAAGCCTTTCTTGAATCACCATGGTATGCTGATATTATTTATGTTTTACTAAATTTACAAGCTCCTCCTGAATTATCTAGGACTAAAACAGGTTTTTGAAGATGAAATCCTTAAGATTTTGTATATTATACAATGTTTTGTTTTGGAGAGATCATGAAGGTATTCTTATCAATTTCTTATTAAAAGAAGAATCTGACAAATTTTTACAAGAGTTTCATGCAGGTGACTGTGGAGGACACCTTTACTGGAAGACTACTACAAATAAAATCCTTAGAGTTGGTTTCTACTGGCCTACCTTGTTTGCTAATGTCAAAAAATATGTGACCTCATGTCACAAATGTCAAATTTTTTAGGGGAAGAAAACCCTCTTACCTTTACCCCTCAATCCAATCTTTGCTGAAATACCTTTTCAACAATGGGGCCTAGATTTCATTGGTGAAATTCACCCACCCTCCTCTACCCAACACAAATGGATCCTTACTGTCACAGACTACTTCAAAAAATGGATAGAGGCCATACCTTCAAGGCAAGCCACAGATACTGTTATCATAACCTTTCTTGAAACCAATATTCTATCAAGATTTGGATATCCAACTAAGCTCATTACTGGTAATGCAATAGCCTTTAAATGCAAAAGAATGATATATTTCTGCAATAAATACCATATCACCCTTGGCCATTCCACAACATATTACCCTCAAGGTAATGGATTGAGAGAATCCTTAAACAAAAGCCTAGTAAATATCATCAAGAAGTTACTAGAGGACAATAAGAAAACTTAGAATAAAAAGCTAGTCAATGCCTTATGGGCAGACATATTGATTATCATCAAGAAGTTACAAGAGGACAATAAGAAAACTTGGAATAAAAAGCTAGTCAATGCCTTATGGACAGACAGATTAACTACTAAGAAATCAATTGGTACTTCTCCTTATCAACTAGTTTATGGAATGGAAGTTGTCTTTCCATCCTCTTCGGGAGTACCAGTAATGAAGATACTTTATAAATACAGGTTGAACCAAATAGTATCCAAAGAAGAATCAACCAAACTATTCATCTCCAACAAACAAGAGAAGAGGTCTATTTCAGGTCTCAAGTTGTGCAAGAAAAGATTAAGAATATTTTTTATAAGAGAACCAAGGCTGAAGATTTCTACATTGGTGACAAAGTGCTCAAGTGGGACTCAAGGAGGGAAGATAAAGGAAAACATGGAAAATTTGATTTCCTTTGGAAAGGTCCATATGTAATTTATGCTTATAGAGGAAATAACGCTTTCTTCTTGAGAGAAATTGATGGTACAGATGCAGAATGTGGGCCAGTGAATGGTCGTATGCTAAAACATTACTTTGAACCTAATTACTAATTTTAATTTGTATATATTCTATTTTCAAAAGTCTAGCTTGGATTGGATGGTGATCTTTGAAGTTGAAGCTCGAAGAGAAGGCCTTAAGCTTTAAAAGATTCACTATCATAAGTATCAATAATGCAAATTCATAGAAGGACACTTTGCAAGGCAACATCAACAACAATTCAAAGGCTACTGATCTCTAAAGTTCTTGACATTTCACAAGGAAATTCTATCCCCAAGTGGAGCCACTGTTAGGTTCCTATACCAATAGGAGTCATAATTTTGAATGACTAAGGTTAAGCCTTGTAATATTGTACATACCTTTTCTTTCTACAAATGTTTTCCATATTATAAAAATTAAAAAATGTAAAGAGGGTATGTCCTAAAAGGAAAATCAAAGGACAAAAAAGAATAAGAGAAGGTCAAAAAAATGAAAGTATATGAACCCTAAAAACAAAAAGACCATGAAAGTGTTCAAATCTAAATGCCACTACTATTTACTTTATGCATAATAATGATTGTGTACAACTTGTTATTCATGTCACAATCCATGGTAATCAAATTGTTTAATCTTGATTATTTCATGCTTTGAATTTTATGTTTATAGTTAGAGAATAAAATCTAACCAAACAGTTTAATCTTGGTAGATCATTAGATAGGTAGAGAAAATAAAAGTAGATCATAAGCTTAATCTGAGCCCTTGGATGATTTAAGGTTAGAAATAGATAGATTACTTTTCAAAAGAAAAAAGATAGAATAAGGGATTGCTAGCCTAAATGCAGCCAAAGAAATGAAGAAAACATGATAGAGGTAAGAAATGGGTAAGTAGAAGATAGGTTGCTGAACTATAAAGTTAATTGGAACGAAACACATGCATCATGCTTAGATACATATTTCAACATGAATGATCAATTATGGAAGCAAAGGAAAAGGTTTACAATTTCATGTGATTAAATCTCCCTCATTAATTTTTCCCCTATACTTGCTAATTTCCAATCGACAAGTATGTTCTAGTACATTAAATCCTACAATTCAAAGATGCTCATAGCATTTCTCTGACTTTTGGTGGGACCAGGCCCTCAACTTAATTACTTATGGACACAAGTGCTAGAATACCCTTCATAAAATCATTCCCCCTTCATACAATCCATTTCCCCTCATCGCCCTAATAAAACCCATTTTCCTAAGGTTAAACACCATTTGCCGGGAAAAGTGAAAACCCCCATGTAAACCCCTTTTCGCCCAAAAAACCCATAAAAAACCTTTTATCCCAAGTATAAAGCAATGCGCGAAATGCATACATTTTATCTTTTTACTTAGGAAAAACCCACTCCCCCTATTGCATTTCATATTAATTATTAATTTTATTATATAATTCCTGATATAACCCTTTTCCCGTATATTGACTAAATCCCTATGTAAAAACCCCCAACCCTTAGTTTTAATATAAACTAATACATTTACCCCTTATCCCGACAAAACTAATAAATCCCCCATTAACCCCAAATAAACACAAATCACTTCTAATTAAGGCTTCGGCCCCCCCTAAGCCTCCATACATTTCCTTCATGCTATTTTGCGATCCGATCACCGTCCGATCAACTGCACCCTAATCCAATGATGCGCAGTCGTATCGGCCTCACCCGATGCCCAACCTTTACCCAAAGAGTTAGACCCCTTCATTAAGCCCCGCTCAATGGCTTTAAACCTGTGATTAATCCTTAAGTAATCTTATATTACCGAAGATTAAAGTGTTGGGCCCCGCCTAAACCCAAGCTTTTATAACTTGTGTGGTTCCCTTTTCTATTTGTCATCCGATCAACATCCGCTAAATCCAATGCTCCACAACCATATTGGCAGTGCCTGATGGCTGAACGTTACCCGCCCGATAAGGCGGTTTTCCCCAACCCGCCGATGGCTACGTGTCAAGTGTCGGAGTATATCGCGTGACCCCTCCTAAATACCACCCTCGCCTCATAAGCGGTGCGACGAACCCCAATATCGCCTCCCCGCCAACCTGATAAACTGCATATTATCCATAAATATGAACTTTCACGCCAAGTTTGAAAAGTTGCATGTTAAGCTTAAAACTCTGAAAACCTTCATTTTCGTGCCTTTCGCCCATTTCACAGTATAAACCCATTAAACCCTTCAACGCCACCCTGAACCTCTGTAATACCATTTGACCTCCAATTACATTCAGAACACTACCACAACTCCTTCCTCAGGAATCCTTGTGCAAACAAAGCCCTCAAGTGTCTTTCCAGCCGATCAAGGTTTTCTTAATTATTGTTGAGTTTTGTAGGCAATTAGCCGAAGACCAGAGCTTGGATAAAGAGTTCTGATAATAGTCGCAAAACCTGTTTACTCCAAGACTCGACAAGAAACCTGTTAAAAGCATATATTCAAAAGAAGAAGACCATTATACAAGGAACAAAGATGAAGACGATCACACACAGAGCCGAGAATAAAACACTTATACAGAGCATTGACAGTCAAAACTGAGGAGCCAGACCGAAGATGCAGTTAGAAGACAAATAAATGAAACATACAGAGACTTGATCAATATCTATTTCCCGATGTTGATACACATAAAAACAAAACAATTTACTATTGAAACACACAATAAAAGGTTAAATTGTACAGTAAAAGAGAAAACACAATGAAGGATAAAGACAGGTCATCAGAGTGAAAGAGTATCAAAGTCAGAGAGTATCAGATGGAAGCTTGAAGTAAACAAAGCCTCCAGCATAATGATTCAAACAGTAAAGAGCATAAAGAGATAAAATCAAACCATAAAAGCCATTTCATCCCTCCGCCATGGCCTGTCCGTTCTTTGACATACATCACATGCCTTGCAATATACTTTTGAATCCTGATAAAGGGTTGGCCACCATAACCCTGCGCATAGAATCTTTTGCACTATTTCTCTCCCTGCATAATGTCCTCCGGCAACGCCCCCATGAGAATCCGCGACGATGCTGCTTCTCTCGAAATTAGGTACATACCGTCGCAATATCTCATTAATACCCATTTTGTACAGATGCCCAGAAATGACAGAGAAATCCACCAAGTGCACCACTAATTCCTTATTTTGCTGGACAACGTATCCTTTCGGTGTCATTCCTATAGTTAGGAAGTGTATTATATCCTCAAAATGACCATCCATGACACGCATTGCAAATAGTTGTGCATCAGGCAATCCCTCTTCCAAGTTAGTAGGTTCCTCCCCTATTTCAATGCACGACAGGTGGTTTGGTCCCACGTTCAATCGTCCTGGCTTCACGACAACTTCAAAATCGTACCCTTGGGATAATAAGAGCCATCTGTAGATTCGTCCCCCCAACATAGGATTATAGACCAGGTACTTCAGCGAGGAGTGATCCATATACATCTTAAAATGGCCTCCTAACAAGTAGTGTTGGTAATTTTGGAGCGCATACACCATAGCTAGCCCATCGCGTTCAGTGGTAGAATAGTTCTTTTCTGCTTTGGATAATCTCCATCTTGCAAATGCGATAGGGTGGTCTAAGCCTTCTCTGCCAACCTGTGTTAGTATTGCTCCTAGCGCTATACATGACGCATCGACATGTACATGGAACTCTTTCTTCCAGTCTGGGAAGACTAGAATCAGTGCAGTAACCATCTTTTCTTTCAACATGTCCAAGCTCTTCCTACAATCATCGTTCCAGCAGGATGTGACATCATTTTCCAACAATTTCTCCATAGGCACGATGATCTGGGCGTAGCTTTTGATAAACTTTCTATAATATCTCGTATGTCCCAGAGTAGCACACAACTGTTTCACACTCCTCTATGTTTCCAAGTTCAATATCACCGCGAGCTTCATGGGGTCTACCATTAATCCTTGTCTGCAAACCACATGTCCCAATATATTTCCAAAAGGAATGCAAAATAGGCACTTTTTGAGATTGAGAGCAATATGGTATCTTCGATAGGTATCCAACATCAAGTGCAAGCTTGCTACATGATGCTTAACCAGCCCAGATATAGTACAATCATCAAAATATACTTCTAGGAACTTATGAATAAATTCCTTGAATGTCGCAACAACCACACGCAAAAATATTACAGCCGCATTCATTAGTCCAAACGGCATTACAATGTATTGAAAACAACCCCACTTAGTTACGAAGGTTGTCTTTCTCCTATCCTCTGGCGCAATTTTGATTTGGTGGTACCCAGAGAACCCATCAGTGAAGGAATATGCTTCTTGGCCGCCTCCATTGTCCAACACTTCATCCATGAATAGAGTCGAGAAAGGATCATGCAAACAAGCATCATTCAATTTTCTGAGATCCACTCATATCCTTATCTCATCCTTCTGCTTCTTCTCTTGCACCACCATTGGGCTTACCTAATCCGATTCCTAGGTCCCTGATTATTCCTTTCAAATCTATAAACTTGGTAGGGAATAAGTCCTGGTATTCACGGAGAAATTCAATGACTTTATCCACTGTCGTGTCGTCCCAGTAGTCTCCAATCTTCCCGAATTTGGTTTCTGCCTCCGTACCAATGTTTACTTTTTTCATTTTCAGCAACGTGGTTATATCAGGATTCTTAATCTACAGCCCTTGAACCTCATGGTGACCTTCTGTTTCTGGAATTTTAATCCTCCACGGATCCTCGTCCTCTTCTTCAGCATTTACATTATAGCATTCTAGTGCGCAGCTCAGCTAAGTAGCCCATTCAGACTAAGTTAGGTCTAAAGGATCCTGTGATATCCTAAAGATAGCTACTTTCACCTACTGTAGTGCTTCATCAATACTGTCAAAACCATCCTCAAAACTGAAGGTCATCATGAATCCTTCGCACAAGACATCCCATTTGACTATCCCATGGCGAAGCTCTGTTTCTATATACCAATTCATTGGGATAGCATCCAAGGTATGATAGAACAGGTGCACCCACTTAGGTTGGGGCTTTTCTCCATAAGCCTGCGTCCATTTGGCCAGACGTGCACGCAGATCATTCTACCCATCATATTTGTCTGTCAATCGCAGCTTAGGCTTCCCAAATCATGTTCTCATCATCCTCCTACATTCACGCCAATCATCAAATCTTCCCTTGTGCGTACCCTACCATTTGGCAGGCGTCACGCGCAATGCCTAGTCCAAGGCCTAGAAGCGTTGCTTTTCTGGTACCTCCCCTTCAAATGCATCCAAAAATATATCTACCTCATTCAGGCCATAATAAGTGAGCAAATTTCTAACTTTTGATGACACACAATGCAGTGACCAGGTCATCATGTAGCAATTCACCGTAGTTAATTCATGTAACCGATTCTGCCAACGTTCTATTTCTTCGTCGGAGTCCAAAGTGCAGGAACTCTCATGATCACATGTAATCCATCCATTCATGGTGGGATTCACCCAATCTTGGTCTTACGTTGTTATCTTATAGATACAGTCCAGGTCGTCATCACTCTCATAATCGCGAACAGGTTCAATATAGCGCAATCCTTCAACAGGATCGAGGGTTACTATTACCCGCAACAATTTATTCTCAAAGATCATCTTTCACTTCTTTAGATTGATTACCCTGTTCATATCAGCAGCCCAATCAATTCCCAAGAGTGCAGGATAGGGATTATTGTCATCCACTATCTCTATTACTTCAAAGTCAGCTAGTACGCTCGCTCCCTCAATATCCATGGTCACCCCCTGCAGCCGCCCCATGGGGGTGATCTTATGATGATTTGCCATCCTTAGCTGAATCAGAGACCATTGTAGCATAGGCCTCCCCATCCATTCCCAACTTTTTTTTGGTAGGACATTCGCATCTGACTCAAGGTCCAAAATGATATCCATTTCATACTCTCTTATCTGTGGGGTCAGTCTCATCTCTTGTCCCATCCTTGTTTTATGCTCACCAATCTTTTGTACTATGCGTGGCTCACCTGGTGTGGTTCCAACGCATCTATTAATGAGTTCATGTAATCCTTTTACAACCTTGCTATAGCGCATCAACTTCATACAGGTTTCCAAGAAAGTTGTGAGCATAAAGGGGTCCATCTCCTGCTCAGACTTACCTTGCTTCTTGAGGTGGAGGCCTCATCGAAGCTCTTCTTAGCTTCCATGAAGGTTTCATGTGTCGCTCCAAATCGAACTCAGCCTCCTTCACCGAAGCTTTGCCAAGCCACGCATTGTCTTCTGGTTGTTTCCCTTTGTCATCTCCCGTTGGGATTCCACTTCTAAGCATTATATTTACATTTGGATCTTCTTCGCACAGCTCAAACCTCATCATCTGCAGGTTCTGAGTCGACGGAGGTGGTAGTGCCCCTTTGTCATGTATCCTAGCTATCAGCGTAGGACCATCTTCCGTTTCATGATCAAACAATGTGCAATACTTGCACAATGGACGTGTTGGGTTAGTGCAATCGCGAGCATAGTGTCTTGCTCCCCCACAATTGTAGCAGATCAATTGTCGTCAACATTTTCCAGGTCCTCCTCCACCTCAGCCTCATCCGCACGATCCCTACGCTTTGGTCAAGCAGTCGAGTTTCGGCCTAAACCCTATAGATGGGAGTTATATCCATCACTAGTTCATAACTCCTGTAGTTACGCTCATCGTGCCCTACCTATCTACAAAAGCTGTAGAACAGTTGTTGTGGTGTCTGTACATATTTCTGCAGCATATGACAGTTATTTGTGGCATGTTTTCCTACTACTTGATAGATAGCGCACCATAATGCAGGCCTCGCGCTAGGTCCTGCTTGAGCTTCTGGCCTTAAAGGCGTCAATCCTCCTCTTGCAATATAGTTTATAAATACCAAGAAATGGTCTTTGTCATGACCTTGACTCTTGCATTTTAGGCACCAAACTTCCTTGCGTACCTCTGGTCGAACCACCATGTCCTGCTTCAAGCTTTGCATCTCAAGGCATAGATTTTTCAGCTACACATGGATCTGTTGAACTCCTAGATTAGGATATTGTAGCAGAGTTTCATGTAATCTCATGGAAATATCCAAGGCCTCGATCTAAGTTGTTATCCTCTATTGCGATAGCACACTCCTTAAGTGTGGTAGTAGCGAGGCCACAAACCACTCGCGATGTTGTCCATTTGTCAAAATCATGTTGGCTTCACGGATTATACATTTTAGCCTCTCATCTAGTTCCCAATGTGTCTCACTTGGTTGCATCGCGATCTCTTTGAATCCCATAATCGATTGCGCCTTCGATTTAGGCCTGCTAAATTCCCTATTTAGTGTTGTCTAGAAGTCTTCCACTCCAGCATTTGGGATATCATTCGAGTACTTGACATACCAGGTTTGTGCATGATCTTACAGGGCACTAACCAATGTCACCTTCTTTATATGATCATCTGTAACACCTTGTGCTTCCCATACAGCTTTCAGAATGAACCAGAATTGATCTGGATCCTCATTTCCCAAGCCTTTGAATAAAGGCAGCTTTACTGTGTTTTCCATATTGAACTGCGGTGGAGGTGGTGTGCGCGGAGGTGGTATTCGCGGGAACCCTTGTCTTATTAACTAAATAGCACTTCAAGGAGAAACCTTCGATATCCCTTCCTTATCACCTCATTGAGGTGAAATCAATGGACTATACTATGAACCCTTTTGTTCTTCATTCCTGTAAGTTTTTCTACTTCACGTAGTTCTGAACATCAAGGTAGCTGCATGACCCGTCTTTTGCACAATAGCATTTTAATCCAAGTATTCAAGGATTTCACGTACTTACCTTGCGGTCCTTTGAAAAGCGTCACTCTACCTCATTGTAGCTGACTGAGGTGTCCATCGTGAATTCAGTCACAAATCCTCATATGACATCATCGATCCAATGATTGACAGTGCGGGTGATCTTATCCTCTGATGCTTCCAACCTTCGCACTAGCTCCGGGGTCCACACAATAGGACCGTCAAGTTTCCACCTTCCTTGGCTATTTACTAGCTTCGCAATCCACTCGTATAGCTCGATAGGGAAGGAGCAGAAAAAGATCTCGTGGATATCCATATACAGGTATATTTCCAACCATTGTTCCTTTGTCAATCGTGGATTTCTGTTTTCTTGCGCTGCGAATTCGTGGATCTTTCTATCCAACTAGTTTTCAATCTCCTTCTTAGTTGGATTCCAATGATACGACATCACACATCTCTCATGCAGATTCTAGTCCCGGCAATAGAACCATTTGTTGGCTTGAGGGGGCCTAACCCAGGTTCAATGTTAATTAGCCAAACAAATCCCTACACTATTGGCCCTTTCGGCATCAGCCCGCGAAGTGAGGACTGAAATCTCACCCGGAGCAATATGGGGGGATGATGGAACCAACTTTTCACGCCCTTAGATGGTTGTGATGTTGTGTGATTCCCTTTAATCCTGCCTTCGCGTAGGTTTCTTTGCTCTAGGGCTTACAAGACAAACCTTCTATCCCTACCTTCAATACCTCCACGAAAGTATACGATCAACCTTCGCGCAGCCCTAACCTGATGCTCAGGTACTTTCGTGCTGTTAGAGCAGCATGTCATAAAAATTCCCTAATTAATTTAAGTGACTTGCTTATCCTATCAAACAGTTAGAGTTAACACCACGTACCCAGATATTCGTAATTGCATTCAATTATTCAATGTAATTGCGGTTATTCGCGCATCATATAAGCACAATAAAGGAAATTCATACATAGCATATCAAGATGAAATAACAAAACAAAGACACAGAAATTGCAGAATATCTTCCAAGTGTTTACAAACTTTGTCTGCCCTGCACACACAGCTATAGGGGTTCACGCACTCAGCTACGGACTTCTAACCTAGGCCTCTATGCACTCAGCTGCATAGCCTCTACCTACGCTACAACCCAAGACTTAGACTTCTTTCTCCCAAGCTATGACTCTATTACATGATCTGTCATTCTATGTATTCTAAACTACTTAGAGCTTAGCTCTTTTTATACAATCCCATGGTCCATGAACCATCGGTAGATCTCTTACAGTCGAATTTACTTTACAAAACTAAGGGCAGACTACCCTTTGTGACACATAACACCTCGCACTCCGCGACCACAAAATGTAGAGTCTTTACAATAATATTATGAAAATTTGACTTAAACATGGGCTTTTAGCCCCAAGACTGCCCTTGGGGGATCCCGCTCCCAACACATGTTTATAACATACCCAGTACAAGGGGCTTATTCAGATGTAACAACTTCTTCTTCTTCATTGTTAGGCTCAACCTACACATTAGTCGTGAGGTTGTTGGACAACTGTGTAGCCATGATGCTCATTCCACGGTTCCATTCCAAACATGTTCTTTCCGAGTCCTTGTCATGGTGAAATGCACAGTATGAATATTTCACAAGTTGGTCAAGGTACAGAACTAGATTAGAGCTCTACACAGATTTGTTCATCTGGCTACTATTGTTTCTTGAAGATACATTGCTCTTTGGCGGGTACCTGGAGGGCCTGCTGCTCACAATTTTCTCGTTCGTCTGTTGTTTAAGTTCAGCAACTTTGGTAGTCAGGGACTTGATGAAACAAGTAAGGCTCTCAATGCCATTTTCTTCATTTTCCTTAGCCTTACTCAAAGAGGTCTGAAGCCTCTTGCCCGTGTCTTTGGAGTCCTTAGAGGATTCATCATCTACAACGACTCGAATAGCGCATAGGTCTTTCTCTATGAAAATAGCCTCTTCATAATTTTCTATTAATATTGGTCTCGCAGCTCACTTGATGAACTACGCAATACTGGTCGGCAGTGAAGACATGTGTTAGTCGATGGTGATGGAGTCATGAGGTTTGGTGTCTGTTGAGAACTAGTTCATAATGTGGTTAAACCTCTAATTTAAATCTTTAACCTTTTCTTTCTGCTCCATCTTGAGACTACCGAGCTCTTTCAGCAACATGGCGGGGGTCTTGTCTTCAACAAACTTTTCAAGGAAGATATATTTGAACACCCCCCAGTTATGGATGGAATTTGGTGGAAGTTTGTGGTACCATACAATTGCTTTACCATCCAAGGTACATGGAAACAATTTGCATGCAACATTGTCATAAATTACCTCGAGTGTTTGTAGATGTAGGTAGAACGTGTCTAAGAGATCTTCTGCATTCACTATCTTGTCAAGGTCATATTTCATTAAGAGCTTCTCCACGTGTCTCGGCATATTATGTAGGACACTCGGGAGTGCCAATGGGTCCTGAGTCATCCATTCCATATTTTTTTCTGCCATGTTGTCCTCTTTGTCATTGTCCTCCTCTTCTGAATCTGATGGTTCTTCTTCTGAGTCTATTGGTTCTTTGTCCTCTTCTCCTCCTCTGTTGTTTCATTCCCCTCTGCCTCCTCCATCGTAACTTGAGCTCAAGAGTAGGAGGTTGTCCTCTTCTTCCTTTTGAAATATTGGAGCTCCTCTTCTTTCTCCACAGCTTTTGCTAGCTCTTTAAGAGTGGCGAAGACCACTTCTTCCATAGATGAAACTACCACTCTTGTGGGGGTGATCTTTTGATTCCTCTCAGAATATGGAAGAGTGTACATTCCCAGAATCAGTCCAACATCTTTTGCAAATAGACATCTCAGATATGATGATACAAGATTTCACGTTCAGATCTGGGAGGTGAGAAATGACCAAATTTAGAATTGTGTGTAGGGGAGAGGGAGTGAATGTTACTTCCGTGAACAGATGATTGATGAGTGGGGTTGATGGGACAATCAACTATAAACTATTGACGGCCCTCCTTCTAGCACCAGAAATGTTGACCATGCTGGACCCGTCAACATTCAGGGGATCTCCTCGGTATGAAGTCCCAACTAGACCTCGTACTGTTTGGTGTAGGAGTCTCATCCTATACGATGGCCTGATTTCCATTTACTTAGATATTTTCATTGGCTCTTGTTATTTAGCACATGAGAGTGTTATGTTGTTATCTTTGAAAAGTGAGGTGAGTGTTCCTGGTGAGTGTGTAATGTAACTTGTGTCTAGGTTCCCTTACTGCAAAGGGGGAGAGTAAAGTGAGCCTATAAGTGAGAGCTAGTAGTACCACCTAGGAAGAGACACACGTGAACCAAAAGAGGTATGTCCAACCTCCAGTGGAATAGTCCATAGCAGATGTGGAAGTCGTTAAAACTAAAGTACAAGGGAAAACACGTACACCATCCAGCAGAGTAGTCCACACGAATGTGACAGTTGTTATAACCAGTAAACAAGAAAGGTTTGTCTAATATCCTGCAGAGTAGTCCACAAGGATGAGAAATTAGTGATAACCAATACAACACATTGCCAACATTGTAATTACTAAAACAATGGAATTAGTTCAACTATCTTAGTACAGGAAAAACAAACGTGCATTACAAATGTCGAAAGAATAGTCTTACAAACATATACAAAACATGCATGAAAATGTTGTGGCCTTAACAGGCTTTGGTATTAAGCAAAAGTTTGAATACACATCTATACACCATATATCACTAATCCCAGTTGTAGGACATTGGAGCCACTCCTCGTGTAGTATACCTAGGGGGGATAATATGGGGTACAGAGGGAAGTACCCAAGGGAATAATGTAATAATGTCATGGGCCATGGAGATCACTCCATGAGCTATATGCTTGTCAATATGATAAATTTTCACATCTCTCAATGGGGAGTCTTTAGCCTCTATATAGGCTTCATACATACAATACCATGGGTAATTACCATGGGTCTCTCAATACTATATCTCTAATGCAATGGGCGTATCACATTATTCCTAACTACTTGTGGTCCCTTACATGATGTGGGTTAAAAATTTATTTTCCATGGCCCATCACATTATTACATTATTCTCTTCGGTACCTCTCTTTTTACCCCATATTATCCCCCCTAGGTATACTACATTCCACCCCCCTTAAACATGTTTCACCACAAAAACATAAGAAGAACACAAATAATAAGATCTACTCAAAAGAGTAGTCCATTGGTACCATGCACGTGCATCTAGCCATCCTAGAGAAAGGTGAACACCTGATCTAGTCGGTGCCTCGCTTACTTGAGATGGAAGTTGTTTTTGGCGGTTCCGTTGTGTTGATGTGCTATGGGTGGATGGTTGAACCTCTCTATATGTTGCCAAGGAGTTGTTATTCTTGTTTCTAATTCATTGCCACCTTGTTAATTGTTGTCTAGTTGGGTGGCGTGGGTGGTGATATGTTGAAGTTTTAACTAATGGTGTATCTTTCTTCAATTCATCACCTGATGGAGTCTGAGTGTTATCTGGTACCTGTTGCAGTGCCTGCTTTTGTTGCTTTTCTTCCATTTTTTTCTTCCACCATGCACACCTCATCTAATGTGTTAGTACCTGCAGCATTTTTTTCTTTGTCCTCCTTGGACTCTACTTGTTTATTGATGGAAATCTCTTGCAATGTAATTTTCTTCTTTTTATACCAGAGCTTTAAGAATTTCTTCTGCACATTAATATTGAGAGTACCAACAGGTTCCATCCAAGGGTATCCCACAATAAAATCCACATCAACCATATCTAAAGCAATAAAAGCATAATGCAACACATACTTATCTAGGGAAATCTTCAAATCTTCGTAAACTTGCACCTCCTCATTATCAACTTGTGGGTGCTCCATATGTTTTGCTAGGACTTGCAATCTTTTAGCCAAATGATCATTAATAAAAATATGCTTGCAACTGAGATTGATAGACACAATGATCTTCTCTTTCTAAATAAATCCATAAACCTGTAATAAGGAGATACCCGTAGAAAATAACCCCTTATGTTTCTCATTATCATGTTTTCTAGCATGAGACCATTTGTCCAAAAGTACTTTTTCAAATTCTTCATCGGGAAGGCTCACCAACTTCTTTTTGTCAAGTGAGTCCCACCATATGGCAGCCTCATCTCTAAAATTAAGCCATGATATCTCTTTCCAAATTTTCAAATATATTGACTTTTCCACTTTTAGGAATTCTTAAATGGTAGGGCCATCATATTTTCCTATAAACTTCCTCTTAGTAGAAGCCATGAAGAAGAATGAAGGTTTTGAAAAAAATTACCTACTTTATGCAGAACATCTAAAATGGCCACAACTTGGTCACTACGGCGCCTTTATTATAGCCCATTTTTAGAAATCGAACAACCATTCTGCATCTTCCCATGTGATTTAAATCTTAATCTGAGTACTCTGGAACTCAGATTCGCGCTGCAACTGTCCTGTTGCCACAAAAATTTCTAAAAAAAATGATTTTAAATCAGCAATATCTCCCTCATCCGAACTTCGATTCAACCGATTTTTTTGTTTGTTTTGAAATTGGGTAATTTTTCAAGAGGATCTCATATCTATAATCCATTTTCTAAAATTCTCATCTAAAATGGCCACAACTTGGTCACTACGGCGCAAAATCCTTATTATAGCCCGTTTTCAGAAATCGAACAACCATTATGCATCTTCTCATGTGATTTAAACCTTAATTTGAGTAATCTAGAACTGAGATTCGTGCTGCAACTATCCTGTCATCACAAAAAAAAATTAAATAAATAAATAATATTAATAATAATAAATAAATTGATTTTAAATCAGCAATATCTCTCTCATTTGAACTTCGATTCAACCGATTTATTTTGTTTTGAAATTGGGTAATTTTTCAAGAGGAACTCGTATCTACAATCCATTTTCTGAAATTCTGCACAAAACTACAAAAATTTACAAGAGATCCGCCATCCACGAATTGTTGTCAAAATAAATTCGGCAACACAACGGATTTTAAATTAGCAATATTTCTCTGATCTAGAATTTGATTCAGCTGATTTTTTTTTTTGGGTATTTTCTTGCAAAATAATATAGATATGCTATTTTTTAGCAAATTTTCACCAAAAAAAAAAAAAAAAAAAAATCAATCATATATGATTAGCAAACTCGCCGCCCAAAAAAATTCTTGTAAAAAAAAAAAAAAAAAAAAAAAAAAATCTATAAATTAGTAATATCTCTCTCATCCAGACTCTGATTCAGCGATAATTTTATTTAATTTGGGTATTTTCTGCAAAAATATTTATATATGCTATTTTTTTTGCAATTTTTTCAACAAAAAAAATCATATCTGATTTGCAAAACTCCACCGCGCAAAAAAAATCCTCAAGCAAAAAAAGGGTCTCCCCCTCTTCGCCCAAGAAAGTGCTCTGGTACCACTTTTAGTAGATCTGACTTGCAAATATATTAGAAATAGAAAAATGCCCAATAAATGAAAATAATCCCAAGAGAAATACAAGGACAAAGTATAAGAACTTCAGATCTTTATTAATAAAACCCTTGAGGTAGGGTAACACCATACAATTACTCCTTATGGAAAGAGATCACTCCACAAGCCATCGTTTGTCAATACAAAACCAATACTTGACATATCTCAACTGGGAGTCTCTAGCCTCTATATAGGCTTCATACATACAATACCATCAGTAATTACCATGGGTCTCTCAATACTATACATCTAATACAATGGGCTTATCACATTATTCCTAACTACTTGTGGTTTCTTACATGATATCGGTTAACCAATTTATTTATTAACTATGGCCCATCACATTATTGCATTATTCCCTTGGGTACGTCCCTTTATACCCCATATTATCCCCCTTAGGTATACTACACCTCACTCCTCAAATAACTCATTGAAAACTCTCAAGGCAACGTGGGAGGAGCCAAGGTGAAAAGTCCTTGCTCATACAATGGGAGGGGTATATATAGACAAGTGTGATGCTTGACCCTTGTGACTCTTGGACTACCCTCATTACTGTTAAACTTCTCATGAATTTTCAACTGTTATGACTCTTCATCTTCATGTGTGTCCATTAGACTTTCACTTTACATTACATTTAGTTACAACAGATATGGCCCATAGTTGTGATGTGGTTTTGACAACTCATGACACAACTTGACATAATACTGCTAACATAGATTAGCTGGCTATGGTGGAAATGTCAATTTGTTGTTGCTACTAAGTGATGGATGTGCTTCGTCTTCTCCTCCACATGGCTTGATGTTTCAGGGTCTTCAATGGTCTTGGTCTTGTAAGATGGTTACATGCATGTGTTCCTTTCACTTGCTCTTTGATGAGCTTCTTTTGTCCATCTAGCTACAAGCGATTCTTCTAGCATGTGCACTCTTTCTTCATCCAATTCATTGTATTGCCATGATCTATCAGTTTACATGTTCATGCAATTTTCTCATGATGAGACGACATCAAATCCAAAACCTCCTAGTCTAAGATGATGAATTGTTTCCATGGTCCGGGGTCGGGACAGATGATAGGTTGGGAAGAGGTCCCAGTAACTGCACACTACATAGTTCTAGGTGAAAGGGAGGGAGACTGGTCACTGAGACTACGAAAAGTACAACTCAGGCTTGGATGAAGAACTCTGAGGCACAGTCTATCGGGAAAAACTACGCAATGGCCACTGGGAGGCAGGATTGCACAGTTGGGGTCACCAGTGGCAACTGCAAGGTGGGACCCTGGGAGGAACCTCTACATAGTTTTATGTGGGAAGAAAAGACAAGGTAGTAACATGACTAGAGAGGATAGTTTTACATAATTTATGAGGGCAGTGAATCCCGATTGAGGGAAGACACTCGGAGAACACCTCTGTGTAGTTCTTGGGAACAATGGGTCCCGACTGAGGGAAGACATTGGGAGGACGGCTCTGCGTAGTTTTGGGAGGCAAATAAGACTCAAGTATCTATGCCTTATGAGGTTCTAACAGACAAGGAGGAGGCTTGATGACAGATCTTGCGAAGTGCGCAGTTGAGGTCGGGCTCTGGGGCAGTTTCTGCACAATTATGAGAAGGAAGGCAGGCTATTCACTTATGGCATTGCGTAGTGCAATTGTTCTGAAGAACAAACTAAAGCACTGCATAGTTCCGGTAGTATAGTAGCATCATTGAGGGTTGAGACTACATAGTGCAGCCCAGTCAGGGTCCGGTTAAAGGGGGTTGTCCGATCGGAAGGATTTTTCAAGAAAATGGCTAAGTGTGGGAAGAAAGTGTACCTGTGAGGACTCGACATTGTGATCAAACACTTAACATAATTTAATAACATGACAAAATTGACCCCCTGGACAACTAGACAAAGCATTTCCCTTTGTGAGGCCATCTAGAGCTAAAAGCGATAAGTGCGACACTTAAGATAGACTTTCGAATGACCGTGATGACAGTTGCACGATAGTGCTTACAACTTTGTGTATGAGTGCGGAAGATGTATACATAACTAGGGAAACTCAAACACACAAAGACAAACCTTCAAAATCACCAGAAGAGGAGCGCAATTCATGAAAAAACAATCAACATGTTAAAAGACGACAGTTGGTCAAACAAGCAAAAGGGGTGAAAAGACTCAAAGGGAGCTCACAGAATGAGCCTAAGTGTTTGCAACCATAAAAGAAAAACCAAGGAAAGCTTTGAAATTTGATTGCAAGCCAAAATTTTGGAGGGTTTTGAAGCCGCTACAACAAGATAGTAAGCAAATATACACATGAAGACACCAAATTACCGTGGTTCACCCCAATGTGGGGCTACATCCACAAGAATTGTTGCTAATATAATGATTCTTTATACAACAAATAGTTGTTGACCTATGCACTCAGAAGCAGACTCAATTCTCTACGCATTCAACTGTAGACTCAGTTCTCTACGCACTCAGATGCAGATCCTCGCCTTCTTTTCTTGAACAACTGATCACAAAAGTTCCACCATAACACAGATCTGGATCACTTCTGATGATTCTTTTCTTAATATATCACCCTATAGATACTATTACATCAATGGGTTACATCGTTACAATACCATGGACTCCCTAATACAAGCAACTATGGTCCCAAAACCCATTTATTGTTTACATTATCACATGATTTTACAAAAAGGAGGGGTTTCAAACCACCTTGATGCCCTTATACCGCGTGGTATATTCCAACTTCTTTGTTGCAAGGTAAACTTGGCATTTCACTTATATACTGTGTGGCCCACTTCGTGCTCTTTTGCGCACTCCACTCCTCAAAATGTGGAGTCTTTATCAAAATTTAGGCCAAGTTGGATTGCACCCAACAGTAATCTATGGATCCCTACAACATCTTGGGTCCCCTAGAGGCTATGAATTGAGATAGTAGACTCTGGAGCCCTGGATAACTTGGGAAGAGGCTAATCCTACAACATCATCAAAAGAAGACTTAATTAAAGACGTTGGTTACTTCATTACTATTATAGTGGATATTGGACTCCTTGGAAGGGAGTGAATCACTTTGTATGCACTTGGGGTGAGGTAAGAACCTATGGACTCCCTGTGCTGAGAATATGGCAACATCAACTAGTGGGATTGAGAAAGAGGACCTTTGCATTTCGTATTTCCATTAGCAGCTACTATTCTAATACCTTAAGCAAGCACCCCACTCCTAGAATATGAAATATGGATAAGGGATGATAAATGCAAGTAAGTGTGGTTGCAATTGTCTATAGTTGGGTGGAGAGTCCTTGTCCTAGACCCAGTTTCCATGCAACTTTAAAGATAAGTATTTTTTTGTGTTTCTTGAATATTAATGAACGTATGATGCATTTTTGGTTGAAATGGTTTGGAATCTTTTTGGATTATAATGATGTTGTTAATGTGATGTGCATGTAGATGCCTCTCTATGCAGAGATAGATTTATAGTTATGATAATAAAAAATGCATACATAAACACATATGTCACACCTTTCAAATGAACAATGTTGATAAACAAGTTGAACTAGTGTATACATATGCAATGGAATGAAGTGTTGTGTTAAATTCCTATTACTGCGGTTCATAACATATACTTTGCAACATAATGTGTAATGTTGTATACAATAAACAACTTGAGTTATGTTCTTGAACTGGAATCATGTCTTGGATTAAATTCTCATTCATATTAATTAACAATGCATATGTAAGCAATACAAAGATGGCATGAAACGCCACAGGTAGCAGAAGGATCCATAAGGATCTGGAATAAAGACTTGGAACATTGCGAATAAAGACCAATTTTATTAACATAAAATAAGTACATAAGGGACTACCTGATTAACATGGTTTGTACATATACATGGATTTTCCTACACTGGGCTATAAGCACTTAAACCTATGGAAAAGGTGTTGAGTCAATGTTCGAAGGGTTATCCTCCCTTTAAGTGTAGGAATAGCCAAAGCCCATGTACGAAGGCTTCTCCAGCCTTTCATTATAAGCAACCTGGATATCTTTTGCTTACATCAAGGTATATCTAGCTCAGCCCTGAAAGTATCTGCATATCACAATGGAGCTACTTATAGGCCTTCTTTGAAGCCTAGAACCTTTAGTTTGTAGCAAGCGAGGTGGATACCTTTCAGGAGTTCACACATAGCCGGTGGTAGGTAAGGTCTATAGGAACACTTATGCCAGCATGTGTGGGATTACCTGTATGAGAACGAGGAATGCAGAAGGGTCAGGAACTCCTTGGAGTTGAATTGGCTCAAGATCAATAGGGGTAGCACCATAGGGCACCTTAATAATCCATCAACGTTGGAACAGAGTACTGAAGTTTATATGGAGTTCTACAGGATCTTTGAGACAGATCCATGGTTGAAATAACCAACTAAGGGAAATTTTAGCTAAGTTGATACTTGCTCTTATGATGTTCATAGAGATCCTCGTCTAATGCATTGCTTAAGGCAGGGTCAAGATCCCTTAGTTGAGCCATGGTAGATATTGAAGGCAAGCTCGATGCAGTGTAAGAGGAAAAGCCTGAAACTTATAATGAAAATTTAGCAAAACCTTGCATCACCCCAAACCCAAGTCATGGAGACTCTTCATTGGCATGACATGATTTTTCCTTTAATGTGATTGGATGAGGAAGTGACAATGTGGCCCTGAGGTACAAACTTGGAAGATTACATTGGAGGACTGTGTGGCACAGCTATGGGATTGACTAGGATGATGTCATCTCGGATGAGTTCACTGACACGCCAGTCCGAAAGTCTTATGATTGGTTAGAGGTGCACCCTCTTGATAAGTCGACGACAAGTTTATGCAGTGAGCAGAGGCCATTGCATTCAACAGGGCCTGATATATGTATATGTTTGTGTGTATGATTAGATATATATATATATATATAATATATAATATATATAAGCATGTAGAGTAGCAACCCTAGTTGCGAGACCCTTATGACGAGTTGGGAAGTCAAGTAGATTTCGGAGGCAAAAAAAAAATTGTTCTACCCCATTCCTCTAACAGTATGAGGTGTTGGGTGATGTTACACATCCATTGTTACATCATATGCTTCTCAATCCGTTGTTACCTGTGTTTGTGCTTCTCAGTTTGTTTCCTTGATCCCCCAAGTGTTGGTGTAGTTTTGCGTGGTAGAAACACCTCTTTGGTTGCCCACTTTCAAGCTTTCAAAATCAAGATGAAATGGCTTTCTACCCCCTCTATTATTACAACATCTACTGCAATGGTCACTATTTCAGTAGTTTCAATAGTATCAGTGGTTATAGCATCGTCTTTTACAACAGTTTCAACATTTTCAACAATAATGGGTGTTATAGCATTTTCAATGGATTTAACATTGACATGTTGTTATGGAGTTTATTGTTACGACATCTGTTGCTACAACATCTGCTTCTCAATCTGTTGTTACCTATGTTTGTGCTTCTCAATTTGTTTTCTTGATCCCCCAAGTGTTGTTGTAGTGCTTGGTGGCAGAAACACCTCTTTGGTTGCCCACTTTCAAGCTCTGAGAAGCAAAATGAAATGGCTTCATGTTATAACATATGTTATTATAACATCTTAGTTGTAATTTATTTCAAATTTTATTATCGTATGTGCACTGTGATATGATGTAATTTGATTATTGTTTCATTCCATGTGTTGTAATATTAGATATATAATAGAGAATTTTATTATTACATAAAATAAATAATAACTTTTCATTCTAAATGTTCTTTTTTCGCATAATAAGGATCTTCAAAAAGACCTAGATGATCCTCATCATATAAATACAAATCACAATTGGTTTGATGCTGAGATGGTAGATGATGCTCGTAATGACACAAATATACATGACAACGAGGTCGATTCTGATACAAAAGATGATCATGATCATGATCACAATGGCGATGATGATCATGAGGTAGTTGTTGGTAGCTGATAGTTACATTCATGATCATATAGACTACATCATGGATCATTCTTGATATATTATTATGATGCCAAATTTCATGGTTACTATCATACATATCATTTTCATGGCCTCCTGTACCATATTATTGAGTTGTATCTTTTTGACATGTATCATTTCGAATTATCTCATTTGGACATGACGTATCATATTGACTTGTATAATTTTGTCTTACATAATTCATCATTTTCATTTATAACATTTGTACATGATATATCATTTTGACTAATGTCGACTATTGGACATGCATCATTTTCACATGTTATTCTTTTTTTAAAGGAACAATCATATTTATATTAATCAAACTGGAATATGTTCAGTGCCATTACATTCAAAAGCATCAAAATTTCCAAAGTCCTCCAAAAATTCTATGACCAGTATCTTTGGGTATAATAATGTTTTCTTCCAGATATACTACATCATTCTTCTTGTAGCTTCTCCAAAATACCCCATTAATACTTACATGCCTACATAACATAATATGCCTATTACTATGAAATTAACTACCTGATTCCCTCCACATTGTTCTGGACAAGTTCCTCCGTAGTAGCCTTGTCCACTCCCTCCTACTATAATGGTTTTGTTGCTCCTTGTTGCCCCTGCTCTTACTGCAACTCGCGATGATTGGGAAACACCATAGGGGAGATCCCCTCCCTCACCAATCGCCATATTATGTTCTCCATTGTCACTGAGCTCAAACATTTCTTTTAACACTAAAACAACAGTAGTCTCCAAATTGACCTCATAATTTTCCACATTGTAATCAAGATTCTATATATTGGATATGGTTACCTCCACTGCCACTTGCACAATTTCAACATCCTTTTTCAGACTTTCTAAATGACCCATTACTAGGGTGAAATGAGAGTAAGCCTCAGAAAATATTTTCCCACCTATCTTGGAGATCATCTCCTTGACTTCCTACTTGAACACCCGATAAATCTCATTTAGGGAGCCACTAGCATCATTTCCTGACAAGGAGGCCATCTCTTCAACTCAGAAAGAATGTATGGAGATTCACTGTGTGTGAATTATGCACAACCATCCTCTTATAGCCAGATTTAACTCCAAAATGATGGCAGGGGGAGTCCCTTCAAGTTTAATGTTGTTCGCATTCATTTCACACCCTGCAAACAATTGTGAATTCATTACTTCTTAATCTGGACCATAAACACACATGGTCGAACTGAGATGTCCTTCCTTGGCCATAGAAATATCAAATCCTTCACTACTAATCCTTAATTATTTACTAACGACATCCCACCTAGACACATGCTTAGCATTAATCCTCGATTTAACCATACGTTGGATGAATGACCCATCATTCTAATGGAGTGATCACCAATGAGATTTTATACTGTGAAATGAATATCAAATTTATTCAACCTGACAGTTAGATTATCCTCCTTAATTACCCTTAAGCATCTCATGATCCTCTAGTTATGAGAAATCATGGTATGTGACATATAATTGTTATGTCACCCTTCTTCATCAACTCGCCTTGAACCAAATTGATGCCTTTGTTGGCTTGATCGTCCACCAAAGTGTTGTTCTCTCTCTTGAAATGATAAAACTCCAAAATTTCAAATTTATCCATGATCAATTAGATTCTTTGTAGAGTTGGTCTTGTATTTGGGTCCTTGCAAAGATTCAATTTGATACATTTTTTAATTGTAATGAGAGTCTCCAAAGACATTGATTTGGATGATCTTGTCAGTATTGACTTGTCAATTTTTATATCTTGAGAGTGGTTGATGATTTGGATGCATATTTATTACGTATAATGGTTTTGATTTACTGCTCATGATGGATGTTGTCAAATTCACTTAAATTATAGATATTTGACTCACTTTACTTATAGATGATGATTATGTTATAATAATTATCTTGTTATTTTCTATATACTGGATGTTGTAGATTCTATTTTGATGGAGATTTAATAAGTATAATGATGTTGTTAATTTGTATAAATTTTTGTTTCCCTAAAAATTCTTTATAAACGTTATCCTATAAAATATTTCAAATGCATTCATATGATGGATAATCATATAAATTATTTAAGAGGCATAATATATTTAACTAATTAAGTTGAAATAAAACATATTAATTTAATTATATGCAAAACAATAATAAATTTTTGGAAGCAAAAAAGGAAGCAACAATGGAAGCCAAGTCAAAAGCCAAACTGGATGTATGTCCTAGCGCTAAACCTAACGTTGTTGTTGATTTTTGGAAGCAAAAAAAAAAGCAACAATGGAAGCCAAATGAGAAGCCACACTGGAAGCAAAATTGGAAGTTGTAGTAGAAGCAAATTGGAAGCCACACTAGAAGCAAAACTAGAAGTAAAATTGGAAGCCAGACTAGAAGCAAAACTATAAGCAAAATTAGAAGCCACACTAGAAGAAAAACTGGAAGCAAAATTGGAATCCATACTAGAAGCCAAACTAGAAGCAAAACGAGAAGCAAAACTTGATGTTAAATTGGAAGCCAAACCAAGAGCCAAATTGTAAGCAAATCTCGACATTATTTTCAATGCTAAAATGGCACTATTTATGACGTTATTCCAAATACTACTTACGATGTTATTTTCGGTGCAACTCCAGGTAAGATTTTGGCCGCCATTTACGATGCTATGCTAAGCACTATTTACGTTGATATTCATGGTGCTACTTATGGCGTTATTTCCACCACAACTTCAGGCAATATTTCAGGCGGTATTTATGGTGTTATTTATGACGTTATTCCAAGCGCAATTTGCGATGCTATTTCTAGAGCAATTTATGGCTCAAAATATGGTGCTAAGATAAACATAACTAGTCATGCCCATTTTTGCACCAGGAAAGGTGTCCAATTAGCGAACCAAAAAAAAAAAACCACGCTATTGTAGGCGTTATTCAAGCTATTAAGGAAAATGTTTAAGATCCCATCTAGAAAAAATCCTACAAAGCATAGTAGCGATGAAAGATATACCAGAACTTAGTGAAGCAATTGCATACAGTTTGGAAACTTCCACTTTAAATTTCTTTTCACTCATATTTCATGGTTTAATTAACTCATGCATCCTTTTTCCAAATATACCAGGTTCCTTTTCGGTGAAATTATTAATAGATTCAACATTGTACTGCAATTGAGGTTCAAGAATTTTATACATAACCTTAATATTGTCTGATCAAATGGAACCAACAATAACTCCTTCAACACTACATGTGTAACGTGTGCACGTGTTTACATTATCCACGACCCACCAAATCATATCTACATATGGAAGTATTATGGGATGTGAAACAATTCTTTGCAAATTTGAGCTCACCACACTACACAATGGGGTTTCATGGATGGGATGACATTTCTCTATTTTGTTCGAACTCCCCTTTGCTTCTTTCTAGAGAAATGTATACATGTCATACCAGGAACAAATACCTAGATCTTCCCTTGTAATAACGATATTGGAAAATAGATTCACATTCATATTTGTATCATTTGGATTATTTGTTACCAATTGCTAAGGTTTTTGCAATTTATTTATATGTTCTTCCATGGCTTGAGTATCCAAAAATATTGAACAACCTAGAGCCTTAGTACATAGAGAATAAAAGAACATAATTATGAATCTAGTTCACAACTACAATGTTTATTGATAAATTCAAAAACTAGCCATCATTTCATAATGTTTCACAGTAAATTCAATCTAACACGCAAGCGATGTGAACGATATGAAGAGTGATGAATTGATCATGTATGAATTTTCCAAATTAAAATTTGAAAATATGGAACAAGTGACAATGCAATATGTAATATCTATGACCTATTTTGATCAAATTGAACAACAAATGGTGGTACCATCTAGTACCACTCGGTGTATAGGTGTTATGTGCATTAACAAGCCACTTGCATATATTTATTCAGCCTTATTATTATCATATACTACCTCTACTAATTATACCTACATTCATTTTCAATATTGCATAATTATAAATACTCACACAATGAATAATTACATTTGACTCTTTGTAATGCCCTATAAATAATATCGTATCCAATGATTACCTATGACTTATTTCCAGACTCCATAAATACAGTAATGACTACTCATATTTAGTTGTTATAGTATATCACTAAATCCATATCTATTCACTATAAAATGGAGCCACCACTTCTCATCATACTCTAACTTGATTAAGGATTAACACTACCTTTCGCATTTGACCATAGCCAACGATCCAAGATCCTTCCAAATCAACGATCCTCGTTAGCGTGAGAATGCTTGGAGTTAATATGTAAACCATATATAAGGAATGGCTGACAAGAGAGAAGTTTTTTAAGATTGTTTACTTTCTTCTCTGTATCCAAGTTTGTAATATGCCAAGCAAAAGACTGCTAAAATGAACTATATGCGAAAACAAAACATGTGCAAAAGTAAAAGAGTAAGTACCATCTGACAACTTTTGCAATATTTCACAAGCCTTAGGAATTCATAATATTTTATATATTGCAAAATATTTATGCATATTATTACATGCATGCATGCATGCAACACAAACATAAAATCAAAAATGATAATTAACTTTATTGTGCATATATCTAGACTATTAAAAAAGAAAATTACATAGTATCTCAACCCACCAGTTCTCATTAAAATCAACATTAAAATTTCATTTGTTTACTTGTACATACAATTCTTGACATTGAACTAAAGAGTATTTCAATTTTCACCTGTATATGCCTCAAGGATGAATACCGCACACATGTCTCAATCTCTTGAAATTGATGCATGACCTACGTCATTACTTTCTCCAAATTAATTTGTTGGTAATTTTTCACATCCAATTTACAACCAACCACATTGGATTGCATTTTCATTTACATTTGACCAATGAAATAACAATCTAATTATGCTTTATTAGTTTGCCCCTTATTTTTTCCTCTTTGCAAAGAGATTTCTAAAGCTATGACACCATAGTAAACACAAAATAAAGCTATATTATAAACAAGAGTCTTACTTCTAAGCAACCAAGTTTTCATAACCAATAAGAAGATAGTCTCCTAAGTGTCATAGATTGGTCACATGCACATGTTAAAACAACTGCATATGCCTTCTTGCATGTTGTTCCTAGCTCCTTCTGATCGTTGGCTCTAAAATGCCAATTATTTTAAGGACAAATTATAGCTCCTAGTAGAAAACAAAAACCTCCAAATTCAAGAGAATATGTTAAACAAAACAAACATAAGGTCTCATTCAAGAAAAAATTATCCACATAGTAATCATTTAGCCATATTGAGAGAAAACAACAAATGGTGAGAAAATGATAGTAACATGCAATAGATTTGCAGTTATTGTATAGTGTTCCACACAAACAACAAATGCCTTTTAGTCCAACTAGTTATTAGCTCAAAAAGTGTTCCTCCTTATTTTTGGCAAGTATAAATAGCTATTAGTTCTATAGCTTACTATGAAAAGTTGTAAACTTGTTAGAACCAATAGCACTAGAGCATAAAATTTATTATTAGTGTGTTTGTTAACTTGTTTTCATTAAGAGTTGCTTATTGTAATTTCATATTCATAGTTACTAGATAGCATCTGATTTCCATGCATATAAATACAATACTAACTAGATTATAGCTTTGACAAACTCTAATTTATAATTTCTTGTTACAAATAGTAAACTAAAAAACGAGCAAAATGTGAAAAGCAACAAAAAAAAACAAAATTTTTATGGAAAGTTTTGAAAGTACATTCTCCCTCGTACTTGTTCTTTTATATTTGTACCTTTAATTGTTATATGTTTTTCTAGAAATTGAACAAAGCATTGCATTCAATTACAATGTATAGAACAACATAGTAAAAAGAGACAGTAACATAATGTAATAATCAAATTATGAATACAGATGTAAGAACAAACTCAATGATCAAACAAGTGCTACATAGTAGTTAGTCCCTGCGGCTTAGTTTAAATATAGAAAAATTAAAATAAAGGATAATAAATGAGTTGATTTTGTTCAAAGTAAGAAACCAATCTATTCTACATAATATTTATTTTTTCGATAAATTTATAAAATAAATATAATAATTTGACTGAATAAGTAATATCATTTACAGGAAATCAAAAATATTGTTAATTGTTTTATAAATCAATTATATCGTAATTAAATAAATTATAAAATAAAATATTTAAAATATGTCATTTTCAAGATAAAATAATATCTAAAATTTATATTTAAAAAATGAATAATATTGAATTTAATACTATAAAAGTTGAGGTTAACCCAATTAACTATCACCCTGAACTAGCCAGAAAAATAATCTACATTAATTATAAAATTATTAGAAATATTGAAAATAATCCTTTAAATTTTTACTCTAAAACAAAAAATACATTGCAAATAATGTTGTATTATGAAATTCGTATATCAGCGATGATGGAGACTACATTGCAAATAAAGTTTTATTGTGAACAGGGAAAGTGTCAGGGTGAACACATATTGTAGGTGCAGGTGTTAAGACATGGTCATATTAATCTGATGTGTAACAAGAACTTGACATATGTGCCATTTTTCTTTGTACATGACCCACACTTTATTTAAATTTTGGCCCATTACATGCCATTAAATATGTTGCCTATATTCATAATCGGCATGTTATACGATGACATACATACATATAAGGTTGAAAGGATCAGGGAGGATTTCCATCCAGTATTGAATGTTATATGAAGGCACTCTCTCTGACATGTTGTCTCGTACTTCAGACGTTCATACCCTGCTATCAGCCCATAACTGAGGTGACCCTTGTGCGCAAAAGTGATGCGACCTTTGTATGAAGCCATGTGATCCTTGTACTCAAGGCTTTGTGAATAACGAGGATATCCCCAATAACACGTTAAACTTAATAGTGAATTAGATTAATAAAAAATAAATTCAATATTTAAAAATAATAATAACTTTTTATTTGTAATGTTAAAATTTAGCAATTTTACAATTTTTTTTGGGTCAAACCCAAAGTAATATGGGTTTGACCAAAACTCAATGTGTTATCTCCTACGGTGTCACAAGGATAATAATAAATAGACACGAAAATAGGAAAAATGTGAAAAAAAACATAAAACAAAAGTTGTATGGAAAGTTTTGAAAGCACCTTCTTCCTAATACTTGTTCTTTTGTATATGTATCTTTAACCGTTATATGTTTTCTGCAAATTGAACAAATCATTTCATTTAATTACAATGTATAAAAAAACATAGTAAAAAGAGACAATAACATAATGTAACAATCAAATAGTGAATACAAATACAAGAATAAACTAGTAATCAAATAATAAATAGAATAGACATGTACCTTTTAGCTAAGTCATCATTGTCTTTAACTATGTCTCTTCTATTTTCGTCCATTTTCCCTAGTTTAAGATATGAATTAGCTGATATGCGTAGAAATAATTAAAAAATAATGAAAAATTCAAAGGAATAATGTATAACTTTTGCTACATAATTGACATAATCACATAAATTGGGAAATTTAGAAAAAAAGAGTATTACACACAACATGATTCATTCGGCCAAATCTTGTTAGCTTGCGAAATCAAATCATCAATTGTTCACAATGGAATTCTCATCGTGATTACAAATTCCTTCTCCTCCTATACATACATACATACATACATACATACATACATATACATATATA